>JASGAU010405386.1:5729-38166 GCA_030220045.1 Australoheros facetus
ACCTTTGTCTTTTTTTTCCTTCTCAGCTCAGTATTTGACACCTCTTACCCGCCAACCTCACAGTTGATTTATTTCTTTTTGGTGCAAAAGGGAGTCCCCACCTTGAAAGATGTGTGGGACTGGCAGGCAGTGTGGTGTTACCCCAAAGGCTTTTGCGGTTTGCATTGTTGTCCCGCTGAACTGACGTCACTTGACATTCATGTCTGCCTCTTAGCCTGCAGGACGGCTGATCTCGTTACCATTCAGCCAGCGGAATTCAAGAAGAATAAATCCTCAGCTGTGTAAGAGTTTATAGGGCTCCCTGGATGTTATTTATCCCTGTAGCCAGGAGGATATCCCATGTGAGTACAAGGCATTCAGGGGTTAATGTGAAATCCTCCTTATTCCCCTCATACAAGATGATTTATTCCTCAGACTTAAGTTGTAGCACATGTGTCTTGCATGGACGGAGCAGCACATCGGATATGACTGCTGCCCCGATGCCTTGGGAGTCATTTGTTAAGGGTCCAAAGAGGTCAGAAAAAAATTTTGACCCTACAATCAGCCAAGCCTGCCGGCCGCAGCACACATATCAGTTGGTGTTCATGTTCTTTGTACTGCTTAACAAGCAGGGGGATTCAACTCAAGTACCAGCAGCTGGCAAGCTGTGATACTAACATCCATCCTAAAAAAACAGACAGGCAGAATATAAGAGCCAACTACTGACAAGCTGTAAGATTGACATTGAGAAACAACCATTATACACTGTACATATTATAAATCCCTGTTACTCACAGGAAATCAGGATCTGACTGGAGGCTACGAATGTGAGGGAGCCATTAAGGTGAGCTGCAGAGGTTAGCAATCAGGATTACACAGCAATGTTGAGGATTCAAATGCATCAATGTCCCTACTGAGGGCATATTTTCACCCATCTTCACCATTGTTCATGCCTGTCTCCAGTATCCACTTGGCTTCTATTCTTAGCTCTTTTGTAAGTGGGATTATGGTGACATGTGGTCTATTGTGGCTTTTACAGCAAGTACTCCATCCGTCGCCTCAGGACGACTACAGGGCAGTCAGTGCAGGTTACAGGCATCTTTACACGCACACTCACATCAAGTTACATGTTGGTTTGGTGGAGCTGGCTCACAGTGAAGGATGGAGCTTTCTGTCATTAGAAATAAAGGGGGAAAAAAGGTTGCTTATCAGATACTCAGTTTAGATGTGCTTCTAAAATCTACTAAAAAAATTAATTCAACATTGTGATTTATACAT
Source organism: Australoheros facetus (assembly GCA_030220045.1). Taxonomy (NCBI): domain Eukaryota; kingdom Metazoa; phylum Chordata; class Actinopteri; order Cichliformes; family Cichlidae; genus Australoheros; species Australoheros facetus. The sequence continues at coordinate 6,987 of JASGAU010405386.1, forward strand.
TCACTATGAAATTTGGCAACAGTAAAGCAGAGAGTTGAAAACCAAGCTTCTCTAAAGCTCTGCAAATACCTGAAGTCCTCCAGTCGAGCCCAGTTAACATAATAATGTGTTAATTACCACTACGGGCGATAAAAAGGGGCAGTAGGAGTCATTTAAAATATTAAGCACATTCTCAGTCCCAACTTGTCACATACTGATTGCTTGGTCAGGAAACCCTTCACTTTGTATATTTAAGATTAGGCTTAAAACTTTCTTTTTAGGGTGAGGAGTGCAGCCATTTGGGAGGGGCTCAGAGTAGAACCGCTGCTCCTCCACATCGAGAGGAGCCAGTTGAGGTGGCTCGGGTATCTGACTAGGATGCCCCCTGGGTGCCTCTTGGGTGAGGTGTTCCGGGTATGTCCCACCGGGAGGAGGCTCCGGGGTAGACCCAGGACACGCTGGAGAGATTATATCTCTTGGCTGGCCTGGGAACACCTTGGGGTCCTTCTGGATGAGCTGGTGGAGGTGGCTGGGGTGAGGGAAGCCTGGGCTTCTTTGCTTAGGCTGCTGCCCCCGTGATCCGGCCCCGGATAAGCGGAAGAGAACGGATGGATGGGATGGACTTTCTTTTTTGATAAAGCTTGTAGTTAGTGCTGCCCCTCCCTGAGCCTGGTTCTGCTGCAAGTTTCTTCCTGTTAAAAGGGAGTTTTTCCTTCCCACTGTCACAGAGGACTCATAGGGGGTTGTTTTGATTGTTGGGTTTTCTCTGTAATTATTGTAGGGTCTTTGCCTACAATATAAAGCACATTGACTGTTTGTGATTTGGCACTATATGAATAAAGTTGAATTGAATTGAATTAAATATTTTAATTCTCCTTTAGCATAAGTTTTGAACTGTCTAGGACCGTTTTAATGTTTATTTCTTTATCTTTTCTGTCACTTCTGAATTTTAATAAACACTTTCAAATTTACATTGAGCAGGTATTTGCTGTTATTCAGAAATATACTGAAACTGTTTTCAAGCAATGGGTTTCAAGTCTGTTTCTTTGCAGAGAGAAGTCCAACATGGACAGGCAGGTGGGCACACCAACACAAGCTCTGCAATGAAGGAGGACAGGTCAGGTAAGTTAGGCAAGGCAGGAGTTACACTTCCACACTTGTGTAGTCCATGTAAGCATGGACATAGCCACAGTGACAGTGGTCCCTGATCACCACATTTTGAAGCTTCTACATTAGTATTTTGACTGTCACCATGTTGGTTTTTTTGGAGCCAGAAGTATCCATGTTTGGATCAAAGGATGCAGTGCTGAGACCATAACCCTAGCAAGCTTTGTTAGCAAGCTGCATAAATTAAACTGAACGAAACCAATACTAGAACTTCTAAAATTGAGGCTACAACTACTAAAGCAGGCTGCATTATTTGTCTGATGATTCTATTAAATAGGCTCCAAAAGGCATCAATAACACAAACACGATCAAGTGTCCACTTTAGCAACTCTGGTTAATTGAGGTGTGGCTTAACAGACAACTATCACTATACTATAGGTCACTGTGTCAGTACACGTTAATCTGCAACCATACACTTACAAGAAAACATTTGAACATTGTGAATCATCCATAGAGTCCAAAATGGGCTTTTGGACCAGACTGGAACTGCTGGAGGACATGAGGGCATTTTAACTGTTTATTCTGTGGTTACTGATCCTGAAGTGCAGTGTTTGGCACTTTGTGCTGGTGGGTTTCACAATGTTAAACACACATTAAAAGACAAGCTTCCATCAGCAATGTGTTTCTCAGACAGCTATGAGTTTATAGGGCTCCCTGATGTCTGCTTCTTCTGTTTTAAAATGTTCCCAGTCTTTATGCTAAGACAGCTCTGTGGCATATTTCAGAAACAACTGTGGATTCACCTCATCTAATTTACCATATTCTTTATAACTTTACTGGAAGCTGTAAACCCATGGTTAGTGACTTCAAATGTTCTGCAGTCAAACGGTAGCCATTCAAAGAGTCGGTGGATGGCTTTATTAGTGTTAGTTACTCAGTTTTGTCTATTTCGGGTTGTGGGTAACTAAGAACACGAGGACAGCTTCACTCTCAGAATGCCTGCCCACTCAAAATAATAATAATAATAATGATAATATAGCACCACACAACTATGTCGGACTGGTGCAGGGAAGGCCGCGGTGTTACATCAGGGCAGCAGACATCAATTTATATTTAAGGTGATGATTAAATTCACTCAGCAAATTAAAGCTTATACTAGCTTTATAGTATCTATGATTGCAAATCAGCCATACAACTTATGAAACATCTCCTTATATCCTGCTGAATTCAGCTGGCAAAATCCATAAAGAACAGTGAATATCAGCATCTCAGTTACCATCTAACTACTGTATATCACACTTATAAAGCATTAGGAAAAAAAAGCTGCCCAGTAAAATATGATTCACATGCAATATAAAAACAGGAAGCAACTAATCTTTTTTTAATATCAAAAGGTAGCATGTTAAATCTGACTTGGCAGTTGTTGCAAAGAAGGCCCCTTCCCATCACACCACATATGGCAGGAGGAAGATGAGCACAGAAGCGCAGAATCCTGCAGACTGAACACTGGTCGAGTGATAAACATGATAAATATATATTTCTCTCACAGCACAAAACATGTCAGGGCCAAAATCAGTTCAGTCCCAGAAATGTTGCTTCACTACAAAGATTCCCATTGAAGTGATCAGGTGGAGTATTTCCATACGGGTTTGACCCGCTGCCCAGTATTGCACACCATCTGGGGTGACTGTGTATTTGTGTACGTGTAATATAATACTTCCCTGCAACAAACAAGTGAGGCATTGCTCTTCCTCTTTCAGTTTAACATCCTCAGTTGAACAATAAGTCACTAGTGCAGTTGCAGTCTTTTACAGTGTTTTGCAGGCTGTCATTTTTTATCCATGCACTCCACCAGGGAACTTTAATATACCTAAACCTGATCTGATGTTTTTGCAGATGTAATTTGTGTTGCTGCCACACTGCAGAACTACAGGTAAAAGTTCAGCCCATTTGAAACTCATCTTGAACAAAGTCATGTATCGTCATGCTAATTCAGTTAGACTTGAGCTCGTAAAGACCATGACTGGAACAGCTGCGTTGTTTCCTATGTGGAAGGACTACCAATACTGATGATGTATCCACATATGCGTCCAATAAAAACTAGAGGGAAATGGGGGTCAAAGTTGACATAGCTAAGGCCAGCAAAACATCAGAAGACAGAGATATAAATCTGGCAAAGTCAATATTAGTCAGATAGGAGATATGAGGACTCTGAAGGAAACATCTCTAGATCAATGCCCCAGCCCTTAGGGACTTTCAAAGTAGATCCCTCAGCCCAACCCCACCCCGATCGCTCCTCTCTCTAACTAGGCCTGTGCTTCAGCCTCTATCTCATCCATCTCATCTGCACCAGTGCTGCTCCCAGCTGCCTCCAGAGGAATCCACATACCTGTGCTCCCCCACCCCTGCCAAGACCCATTCAGTCCACAAACAACAAATAACTTACCTCAGCTGATGGATGACTCAATGTGAAACCTAATACGGCAGCTTTCATCTCGTCTACAGAGCTACTGACAGCTTAAATAGAGGCTCAACAAAGGTTTGATGGAGAAAGGAAAGGAAAATATGCCACACTGAGGGAAGTATATTGATACTGGCCAGAAATGAAATATCACCTTAGATTAGCTGTGCACACAGACAGTATAGATTCTGTTTAAGTTACTGGTTATAGGAGCAGGGCTGGAGTTAGGCTTCTCTCCAAGCTTTGTGCTTTTGCAGTCTGCTCTTCCTACTCTATCTGCACTCTATCTTCTTTGAAGTCTGAAAATATTTCCTTTATTTATTGGGTCGTCCTATCAGAGCTCCAAAATCTTTGTGAGGTCGACGTTTTGATGTTCTTAAGCGGCATCCAAAGCTTTAAATCCTCACTGATAGCAACTTTTACAGATACAGGAGCAATTCTAGGTCACATTTCACATTTTCACCATAAAAAGTACATGTGGGCCAACCGCACAGAGTAGAAATTTACTGGCCAAACACAGTGTATCTGTATCCAAAAGGTAATCTACAGGATACATAGTAATACTTGTGTTTGTTTACATTGATCTTCCTCAAGGTTTCATTCAGACACAACATTGATGAATAAAATAATGGTTTCAGTCAGAGTATGTACTCAGGGGCTACATGAAGGGTCTAATTTAATGATTTTTAAACTGAATCATGCAAAGTTGCTGTAGTGGGGCTGCAGCATAAAAATATGTAGGTGAAAATGAGCTAAATGGGTCCCAGTTAACTCTGCTATCTGAATGTTACAGCGGATGGTGGATGTGAACTTGTTACAGCTAGCATGGTACTCCACCAGCACGTGATGTATCTACATGGCAGCTAAGACAAAGACATAAAGCTGAAAAGGAGAAATCTAAAACCTAAAACTCTTGCTGATGTTTCTACAGTACATTTGCCATTCAGCCACTAAGGCATGAACATTCAGTGGACAAGCAATCTGAATTGCTCTCTTCATTAGACTCTAATCAGACTGTAATAAGCTTCAGTGTTGCGAGTAGTTAGTTAATCAGTCTACACTCATTTTAATGTGCTCTTGATAGATTGAAATTTCACCCCTTGCTCTGCCACCTGCCATTTCATATCATTAGACATTATTGTTATAACCAGGACAAAACCGCTGGAATGGCAAAGGCCGAGGGAACATTTGATTAAATGCATCAATCTCTATTAAGAGGCCCGTGCTTAATACATACAGATAATGAAATCTGTTGTACCGCTGATATAAATTAAAGTGACATTTATCCAACTTATCACTGGTACAGACCCTGTTACAATATTTATGGGGTGCATGAGTGAATTTCAAGCTTTGAAAAATGTAACAGCTCTGCCAGTTATTTCAGGATGTGTTACATGAATTCTGGTTTATCGCATCTGAATAAGAGCTTTGTAACAGCTGCATGACCGCAGTGCACTATTTCTAATTCAACATTTATAAGTCAGAAGCATACCTTTGGGTTGGCTGTGATCCCTATTATATGTCTCACACTGACATAGTGGGCTGTACTTTTCACCCTCAGTCTGCCGATTCAAGTGTGGTCTCTAAGCCTAATATTGTGTAGGATCTCCCAGCCTTTGTCACACAATAGGACATTATTGCCTGCTGGTGTTGGCTTACACAGCTTATCTCATCCTTCCCCTCCCTGCTGCTGGTGATACACAGCTTGTTAGTCCTGGTGTGGCCCAATTAGACAAGCAAGAGCAGAAGTGCTTCTTTAGTTTCGGGAGGGGGGGTCAAAGGTCATTTGGTTCTGTCTGGATATAGTTGTGTATCAGTATTGGTTCATTAACTTTACTCTTCTAATAAGAAACTGAAACTTAATACAAAAATGATAGCTAATACAAAGTTGAAGCTGTGACATGCAGTGGCCACATGTGCCTTACATTTCACGCTGGTCCGTAAAGCAGGGCCCACAGTGGGCTGCCCACCGGAGCCCCCATGTGCCCCATGGTACATTACCACCACCAGTTGGTATGGAGCAAAAATGTTGCTCAAGAAAAAAGAAAAAAAAAGGCTACTTTTAGCAACTCCCTTATTCTTGAGGGGTCACCACATAGTTGATTTGACAGATTTTTACACCAGATGCTCTTCCTGACACAAACCCCAATGGATCATTGTCTCTTCTCAAACTCAAACCTGAGATCTTCTGATTGATTATAATCAATCAGAAGTTTAGTGGTTTATATGTTTCATAATTATGAAACATATAAACCACTAAACTGTAGTACTGAGCTATACTTCACTGTACATAGATCGCTAGCTAGCTAGCTAGCTAGATAGATAGATAGATAGATAGATAGATAGATAGATACTTTACTGATCCCACAAGGGAAATTATTGTGTACAGCAGCAAGAAAAAATACAATCTACAGTAACTAAACTTCAAAAAATAAATAAATAAACTCAGATTATAACTCTAGCTGGTTCAGCTGGAGCAAGTATAATTTAAACCATCATTAAAACCTTATTTTAGTGCATTAGCATGCTGATATTTGGTAACTACTGCAAAAAATGACGTATAGCTTAAAATTATCAAAATATTGTGCAGCTAAGTGAGTGTACATTAACATTAAAAATTTTATTTAAATTCTTTTTGTCTACATCAAATTTATCCAGCATTAAGACATGATGGTGCAAGAGGAAAATTAAGGAGGTCACCCAGGTCAGTAAGCTTCAGTCCCTGAATGTCTCTAAAATGTCCTCATACTTGAGCCCGGACCAAAGCTTGGAACTAACGATCACTGCCCTACAAAAAGCTGCACATAGTTAAAAACATAAAGAAGGCTATCACAAAAACTTCCCTCAAACATATATGTTGTCTATATACATAGTCTACTTAATGTTAAGATGGAGCCGACAATAACGAACATGCAAAACATTTCCAGAACACAGCAGTCTCCAAAAAATACACTCCTTTCCCCCTGGACGGTTGGATGATTACGCAAAACATTATCAGACATCTCTAATGAAAAATACAATAATAACACCTTAAAAGGACTCGTTATGGGCTTTCTTAAGCTTAGTTAAGATATTGCCTAATATGTCATTCTCCACATTACAAAAGACTTTGATACTGTGTCTGATTTCAGTGTTGAACCGGTAATGAGTCTAATGTTAATAGCGTAATCCCACCATTTTATGACAGAGGAGGCTGGGTATCCATTTCAAGGGTCGCTGATGGACTGCTGGTATAACAGAAGCAGCATGAATACATGCAGCTATCAGGCAACAGATACACTGACAGCTGTGGGCTTTATGATCATGGAAAAACACGTCCATTGCACAAAATATGCTAATACAAAGTGTTGATAAAAATTTGGAAGCAGTTTGTGGTTTTTATGTTGCTGTCTGTGGAAAAGCTCAGCCGGGAATCACTTCATTCCTTCCTCACTTTGTGCATTATTAATCTCACAATAATCTCAGCTTTTCATGACACAGTGGCCTCGGTATTGTTCCTGTTCCTCTGGCCGACTTTGTTTCCCTCTGAAACATCTTACATTTGTTCAGCATTACTTACTGCATGAAATAATTGGCAAAGCAGTGTTTAACTATCACACTATCTGACAGGAATTTGGGAGGTATTTTGATTCTTGGCCTCATGATAAGCCCTGCTCATTGTTAGACGTAGGACCAAAGCTTTGCTCTGGGAATTTGGGACGAGAGAGAAGCCATTCTGCAGCTAAAACATGGATACATGGTCATGCCAGTATTTTTAGACTCAGTTTACTACATGCAAATAATTGCTTTTGGCCGAAAGCATTCAGTGGAGATGCTTTGAGATTGTTGTGGATAAATCAAATAATAAATCAAAGCTTTATTTAAAGGCTCAGACTTCCCAGAAAATTTCCTGGAAAATGTACTTAGAAATGATTTCATAAGCCTTTCCATGGGACATTTTCCTCTGAAGAACTTCTGCTTCAGCTTCTGTCTGTGGCTTAACCTCAGTATTTCCAGAATCCAAAGCATTTGTGTTTCAAACAGCTGAGAAATAATTTTAAAGATATCAGGGAGGTTCTGATAATCTTTACTATTAGCTGGTGCTCGTGAAAGCCTATAAAGTTATGCCGCACCCCTGACGCAAACCTGCTTTCCCCTGTTTATACCAGAATATTAATAGGCCCTGAATGTGTTTGGGTTCCTCTCAAGAGGAAGTCGGTTGGGGAAGGTCGGGGTGGTTACGGCTGTTTGTCAGTGTGGCTGTGGAGCTGGAGCCCTGGAACAGATTTCTGGAAGGGTTGTCAAAACAGAGGCCAGCCATGTTTCTTCTCCTTACTGAAAAACTAGACCAAGAGGCCCTCTGGAATAACACGCAATGCCTGGAGCAAAAGTAATCCTCCCAGTATCCCACTGTAGGGGAGTATGTGCATTTTGTCTCTGGCATAGCTCTGAAAAACGTGCAGATTGATAAGAACACTGCCCTCATTATCCATTTGTCTGTGACTGAGACCATCTTGGTTTTTTTGAAGCCAAAAAATAGTCACATTTAGGTGAGCGGGTGGATCTTATTAAGAACCAGAGGGCCTTACACACAGCCATACAGTACCTGCAACATACCACACCTGAGTCTTGGCCATGCGACACATGTTCCTGTAAGACAGCATACCTGAGGAGTAGACTACGAACAAAGTTTCTTGGCCTTAGCCGGCTTGACAAAACCTAAAACCCCAGTTGGAGATAACGGGTGTCATGACAGTGGTTATCAGCTTTCTCTGGTAAGCTGGGCTTTCTGCTCCAGGCTTACATTAAAAGTGGGGGGAGTAGGCGTGTCACATGACTCTTCTTCCACACAGAATGATCCCTGTGAGTGTGACTGCTCCAGTCAGAGATGCTATCAGATGATGATGATGATGATGATAAGGTGGTGATAAAAATCTGTAAAGAACATAAAACTATAGCAGTAAAAATGTAAATAAACCAAAAAGATAAATGCTGCAGAATTAATAACTTAATGATTTGCACACAGAGCAGTAAAATAAATGTTTTATTTATGTTAATGGCTGACTGTTGTTTATTTCTAACCTGATGGCCGCAGATCCCAGCTTAGAAGCTTTAAACACTAACGCTCACAGTCCCAGGGCCTTAAAAGAACAAGTGCAAGTCACTTAAGTGAAATAAATTTTATTGATTGAATATCCCCAAGTTAATACATTCCTGTGACAATGTGATGCACAGTTTGCACTTCATTCAGTGGTTTTCTCAACATTACATGCCATAAATGAAAGAATCAGAGAAAACACTTCCAGCTGATTTTAAACCAAAACTCAGAGTATAACCTGCTCCAGACCAGGTCCAGCATGCTACCCCAGTGATGCTGCCAGGTAAAAAGAGACCTTCGTGACACAGAAAACTCAGCCTTTAGTCTCGCTTTGCAGCACACCCCTCTGGCCTGCAGCACCAAGCTGTCAGCTAACTCTCGTTAGCATGGTTAACATCTCGGATGGGCATCTGGTGTAATTTTTGCAAGTAAAAAACAGACTAATGAAATAAAGTGTACTTAGTGGGGGAACATACAGTACCAGCTTCTTCCTTAGAATATCTTTCACTCAAACCAGATGGTGGAGACGTTTTTAGGCGACAAAAACATTTCTCTAATATACTGAAAACTGACTGCAAAAGAGTGCTGCGACATCCTAAAGCAAGTTCAAGGTCATTAAATCTCACAGTATCACAGATACTCACTGCTCCAGTGTCCTGTATTTCCCAGCTGTCCTGTTTTCTTCCTCTCGGGTACTGAAACCTTCTCCTCCCCACCTATATCACACTGCCTAAATGCGTCTCCCTCAGGTGCCTCAGGTCTTGTGGTTACTTGGTGATAATAAAATGTGTGTGGAGTCTGTAAAATCACTTAATGTATCTCATCCAGATTTATGAACACGGACAGAACTCAGCTAGAAAAAGCTCAGAAACACATAAAGCCTGGACCTCCAGTACTGACCATGGCAGAACAACATGTTCTAGTAGTTTTTGGTTAAATTGTATATTAGGCTTGTGTAAAACTTTTTCCACTTCTGACTTCACTAACATTAAGTATCCTGGCGCAGGCTCACAAATACAAGCCTGCCTTTCACCGTACTCACATATATTTCAATTCAATAAGTGAGAAGATAATTGCACAATAGGCGATGAGGGGGGAAAGTTTGGGATTGTTTCCAAATTCTGGATTATTTTTTCATGTATTTCTCAAAAATAATGTTAAGAGGGGAAATTTAACATGTTTAAGTGATGAAAAACAGGGAATGGGCCACAGGGACAAAGTCCCAGAACCTCCTGTGACTGTGACGCTAAAGGACACCTAATGCGGGGCGGTTGTTTCAGGTCCGTTAAATAAAGGGGATTTACTGTATGTGGATAAGGAGGGGCGACTACAGAGGTCAGATAATCACAGAAACACCTGACCTCAAAATACAAATGATCTTTTTCTTCCCCTGCATGGCTCCATCGGAGCTCAGGTTTCCCCACCTGCTGAATTCTACTTTAACCCCTGCGTATATGAGGAAATGCACAGGTGAAAGACAATGAAGCTGCTCAAAGTGGAGTGGTTGTTTATTACCTCGCCCACAGATAGGTGGTCACGTTGGTTGGTCTGTTTGGTTGCAGGATAACTCGGAAAATTATTAACGTATTTCAATAAAAATTTCCAGAGTTGTTGGGGCTGGTACAAGGAACAGTTGTTCAAATTTTGATGGTGATCCAGATCATGGTCTGGATCCAAGATCTGGTAAAAGTACTCTTTACCATTGTGAGATTGGCACAACATTCACATATTTGTGTCTATGCTTATGAGGATAAGTCAGAATCCTCTAAAAAGAAGTAGGGTGCAACTTGACCATAAGTTCTGTCATACAGCAGCAAAGTTTGTTTAGGATCAAAGGATTCAGGATCTAATGATCCAAAATGCTGAAAATGATGAATGATAACATTGGGTGGTGTCTGTTGCAGCGTAGTATTGGCACATAGAAAACTTGGGGTGGGCGAGGTATGCACTCAACATTTCAGCTATAGAAAATATACTCTCAGTTTTGCAATTTTAAAAAAACAAAAAACATCCAGGTATGATGTCAAGTTTCCAAAAATGCCTGTTATCCAGTCTCCCTGGATAATAAAGTGGACACTGCAGAAGGCAGTGAACTAATAAAGGCGCATCTGAGAACTGCACACAAGGTTTGTGTATGTTCATTAATATCATCAGTGGTTTAGGGAATAAGGAAAAGAGGGTATTTCTGTACACTTTTACACACCACGTACAAAACCTTCCACCCAAAGTATCAGAAGATCATTTTCTTCTGTGTTCAATTGCACACATTATTACTCAGTGTTTACAAGAGATGTAAAAGGTTTTCTTTTAAAGTGTTTTTAAACAATAATCAGACCTCATATTTTATCAGTTATCTATCTATCTATCTATCTATCTATCTATCTATCTATAGCAGTATAATTCAATAAGACCAAAAGTGTGTCACTCTGAACACACCAGCTAAACTGAAGAATCTGGTATTGTAAACAGACAAAAGCTATTAGTCATTAAACATTAATATTAGCTGTTTTAAAACCGTAGTCTCCTGGATACATAGCTATTAAACAAAATCCAAATCCATCTGTATATTTCAGATGATTCTGTCAAACTGCAGTCTGTGCTGTATGGGAGGAGAAGGGCCCTGTTTCATTTGAACATATTCTAAACTAATGTGTAGCATACATGAGTAGGTGACTCCTCACACAGGCGGACAGGAAGCAGAACATTTAGACTGAGCTTGTCATCAAAGTCATGGAATTATGAAGTTTTGATCAAAATCCCATTACGCCAATATCTGGAAAATAAGTTAGGTCGTGTGCAGTAGCGGGTTTAATCTTTGCATCGTGATAATTCCAAGTTTTCCACACCTGAAGCCGACAGATGAGGGAATATATTTAGAAATCAATCAACTTCCATAATTATTTAGTATGCTAGAAAAAGTTAGTGAAGCGCAACATGTCACTTTATTTACAAAGTAGTGTACTTTTCTGCAGCAGGAAATATGTCACATATGCCATGATAGAGTAACCCATGACATAACAATTACAATTATTTAACATGATAATTTATTAATTTAACATGAGACAAACTTAATGGTAATGAGTCAGCTCTAGTTTGAGATGTTTTATAAGACTTACATTTTTGAAGGATTCTTGTGTTTTCACAGTATTATTACAGTAGTATATTACTGTTCTTCATTGTTCTCACTATATTGTTAAATTTAAAAAAATACAAAAGTCCTTGTGTTTATTTTACACGGACAAATGAATAACTTGTGATAAATGAAGTATGATGTGCCTGAGTTTAAACAGTAGCACTGTAAAAGAAGTAATAGTAACATTTCCATAACATTTTGATGCTATACATATACTGTACAGGATACCAAAAAATGGATAATGTTTGTTGTTGTTGTTTTCTTTTTCAGGAAAGCCTGCTGTACTACGATACTGTTACTGTGATCTGATTCAGAGTATCTACTGCATGGCTGTTGCTGGGAAGTTGGGGCTAACTTGACAATAAACATATGAGAGTGGAACTATTAAACATTTACTGTTGAGGCAATGGAAATTCTCATAGGTTTTCCTTTGTTTCTTCCATATGGGAAGTAATGCGAGTGTGCCAGATCCATTAGTTTTTCTTTTTACTTTTTCCTCTCAGCTGACTGCAGGTTGAATACAGAGAAGTGTGTCCTGATTGTATGCATACTTGCATTATGCAGCAAAAGTTTTTTTTTTTTTTTTAAAGCGCATTAATGCTATTTAAAGTTCCGGGGCTAAAGCAGAAATGTTGACTGGCCAGTGGCCACAGCAGGCGAAGCACAGGTGCACTGATGATACCTGCGTTCTGCTAAAGGCAGGTCCAGCTTTTGTCTCTGGTAGCTCACAGACCTCATTAGAGGGACTCTTAGTATAACTGAGCCATCATTAATTACACCTGCACTCTTCCTACTGTGACAAATACAAAATTCTGGTAAGAATAAAGTTTTATTGAATGACATTAAACTGGCTCATTCTGCCTTAATGGAAGTGACGAGGTAATAAAAGTGTGTTTGTGACATTAAGCCAAGTGATTTCTGTGGTGGATAAACTGAAGCGAAGGCAATGAGAGAGTAATGAGTATTGTTCCACTGCACTCACAAACTTTTGCAGCCATGAAACACAACATTCAGTTTTATTGTCTGCAAATCCACCTTCTGATTTATTGTTAGTAAAAACCAAGCGCTTCATCTGAAATGCTCTGCGTAATGCATTTCCTCCTCGCTATGTAAGCAAAATGAATAGCCTCTGGCAAGCTCAGTGACATTTTTATGGAATCCAAAGTGGTTCCAAGATTTTGTTTTTTTTTTTTCTTGTGTATTCATTAAAACTACATTTTTAGAGGGAGAAAACAAGCAGGATGAATCCACCTCCAATGTGACAAATGGGGAGAGAAGGATCCCAAGCTGGATGAGGAGTGGGCCAGCAAGAGGCTGACACTTGTCATCAATTTACTTCTGGGAATTCTGTTATTCTCAGCCACTGGTTGCACCGTCTCTTTCCTGAAAAAAACAAAAAACAAAGAAAGAAAGGAAAAAGGGAATATCAAGCTTGAAAGGGCTTGAAAGGCTGCATGTCCTGGACAGTTTTCAGTTCGTAGCGGCGGTGCTTTGGACAGCAGAGCTTTGAAAAAGGGTGAAGATCAGTCTGACCTTAGCAAACCCTCGTGAGTCTGCAGATGTGGAAACCGGAGCTCTAGCATCCGGCTGTGAGGATTCCAAAAACACAACTCCAAATGAATAAAGTGACTCTGTGACAGCTGGATGTGTAAATAAGAAAATGTTTAACATACCATGCACATGTGAAAGATTCTTTAAGTGGAAACTCCGATCCTGACAGTGAAATCAAAAGTTTCATTTGACAATGAAAATGACTAAAACTTTTTATTAAAATGAGCAGAGCTGAATAAATTAGGAGAGTGAGGTCTTCATGAACCTCAGAAAACAAGTTTCAAATGTCTGTATCAGTGTCTCTGTATCCAAACTTCAATCACAGCTCTCAGACCAGCTCATTGGATCACGTTGTGCCCAATTACTTTGATGACAACAGTGCATAACAACAGTCATGTCAGCAAAACAATCAATATAATAATAATTACATAAACCCTGCCGGTGTGAAGTGATCTTTTTTCCATTAATTTGCTCCTAATAAACAGACATTTAACATGTTTGTTCCTGTAACATGCTGAAATTGTTAAGGAGGGTGTTAAGCGTTCAGCCCTGTTGCTACAGTTTCACCATCAGTAGGTTTTACTATTCCCCGCTGGCTTCCCTGAGTTTTTGGTCCAAGGTGAAATTCTGGGAGTTCACCCAGAATGACTTAAAATGCTGAGCAGTGTTTCCACACATAGCTTTGGCGAGTTTGGGAGGAAGAACAGAGACAATTTGTCAGAAATTAACTTGACAGGCTGATGAACGGTTTTGCTAAAAATGTGACCGCCAGATACATATCTTACATCGGCTTTCTCTGCTTTAGGAAGTGTCGGTGGTCAGATAATAATGTCCGTGGACATGGATTTATTATTAGAGAAGATGGTGTGCAAGTACGTTTAGAGCAGGCGATTAAGGAAAGGCTTTCAGAGGCTTTGTTCTGGGTAAATCACGGTTTCCAGGTGTGTCGAGGCTGTTGTTGCAGTCTTCCTTTTTCACAGGCTGAAGCTTTGATTCTGTGATGTAGCCAGGAGGCTTTAGTAAATCCTCGGGCAGGGCGGTCCTACCTGCTGCGTGGATTTTCTCAAAAAGCATGCTTGGCCCACAGCTCCTCCTTGGAAATCTCACCTCCTTAACACTCAAGTGGCTGTCTCTCTCTCTCTCTCTCTCTCTCACACTCACACACACACACACACACACACACACGTACAAAGCACCATTTTCATTTCTTTCCCCCCCGTTTTTCACTTCCTCTGTTGCTTCTTTTGTATAACTGGTCTTACTGGGGGGACAATGAACATCAGATGTGTGTAACTGCCGCTAGGTTCTAAAGGCCGGGTGCACCTGTGATGTTTAAGATGAGACAATTACACACATGACAAGGTAATTAGTGAGGAGAACACTGAGTCAATTTAACAACCTTGAAGATTTCCTTATAAAAAGCCGGATTTTAGTGATTATCAGTGACAGTGGCCATGTGTGCCCCATTATCAGGTGTGTTTGCACAGCTAAGATGTGGCTTTGGTCTTGGTTTGAATCCAAGTGGAATCTATATTCCCATGGACACTCTGGATGGGACAAACCCAAAATGTTGTCTAACAAATTATTTCATCCAGCAGGTAGCAGAGCTAGATAATTAATCACAAAAATAAATTGCATCTTCAAAAAAAGGGAAAAAAAAGAATATATTTCTCCTGTCTTACAGGAGGGTTCTCAATCTTTCTGTTTCTTTCCTACTCTTGGCAGGCAGTGGGCTTTGGAGCAGTTTCTTTGCTCAGGATGCACCCGTCTGCTAACCAAGCCTGGAACCTCATGTTTCATAAAGATAATTCAAATGAATCTAGAAATGTTCTGATGTGTTTTTGACATGGACTGTATGAGCAACGCAACCATGACTAGTCTCAGTAACCATGCAGTTACTGAGAGAGGATAGGCTGACATCCCTGAAGTCTCTGCATTATCTGAAATTGTGGGTGAAAAGGTCAAGAACAGCTCCAGGTTGAAAAACAAAATGTGCTGGTGTGACAGTGAGTAGTTGTCAGCTTCAAAGAGCTGTACTTCAGTTTCAAAGAAGCACCTGTATGCTAAGTGCAGCAGCTCTCCCACAGTGGTGCTGAGGCCCGCTGAGGAATATAATGCTGAATAATGTAGAAGAATAATGCTGGTGCTGCAGCTCCAGATCAGGAGCAGCCAGGTTTCAGTCCAGTTAAAGGGTTAGGGTAACACTGTGATATAATGACTTGCTTTGGATTAATCTCATAATACAACACATTACTTTTACTTTGACATTACTCAACACTGGCCATGAACTAAGGCACATGCTGCTTTCATCAATTTTACTCTAAATGGGGCCATAATGCACAAAACGAACATCACGCCATACTGAAAACGTCTTGAAAGTAGCGACTGATGCCATAAATTTATTAAAAAAATATTCTCTGAGTTAAAAGCTCAAGTGTGAACTATGTTGTTGTATTTTTTTCACAACCAGGAGTTGCTGCCTGCTGGCCATTAAAGAAGAATGCAGGGTTAGGGCACTTCACTCATCCTCGCTCAGTTTCATGTTGAGCCTCTTCATACACGCTAAAAACTTGAAATCTAACCCCCAAAAATGTCAAAATCTGGACTTTTCTGTTACCTCTAAAGACAACGTAGTAATGATACATGTTCGCACAACATGTGTTTTTAATAGCACTTCTATTGAAAAGTAACATAAGTTTGCAGTGCCCTGATAAAGACACGACGCTATGACTTGCGTCTGACTTAACATTGGCTTTGGGAATAAAGTCCGTAAAGCTGATTAACAGTTCTGTAGGACCTGACATCAAAATGCCTGTAAAAAAAAAAACCTACACAGTTCAAAGTGCTGTTGACCATTAGAAACAAATTCCAAGAAGCAATGAACTCCTCGGAACAACGGCTTCCACCCCTTTTGGCTTGAGACCTTTTAAACTAAACCCTAAACCTGTCAGATTTTGCAGTTTGCAGTCGTGTTTTTTTTTTATTAGAATACTTATGAGAAAATTCAAATTTTGAAGTATTTCACAGTTAGCACATATATTTCTGTTACCAGCTCTATGGGGCTTTTCTGAGGCACAGCAGCACTCTGAGCTAAACTCTATATTAGCATGTTGACATGCTCACACTGTAAATTTTAAATGGACTGGTTCTTACTGTATATAACATTTTTTCTACTCTACATGAGCACTCAAATCGCTTTATGCAGCATGTCTTCAATCATCCATTCACACACACCTTCATACAAGTGCTGTCTATCTAACATTTACACACAATCACACTCTGACGAATGCAAGGGGAGCAACTCAGGGTTCAGTACTTAGTTAGCTCTAAATATAAAGCAGAGCTTATCTTTTAGGAAGAAAAGATACCATATCACTGTGATGCTACTGTAATGTCAATATGAGTAATAAGTAATGACATGCCCCTAAAGCATCAAATGTGACCTCCACCTTGAGCTTAGTTAGAGTGAAGACCCATCAGGTGATCATTATGTGTAGGTTTGGTGAAATTCTGATCAATACTGTAGGAGGAGGAGCTATTCTGAGGAATTGCGAAGGGGCAAATGGACATCTCGCCATAATGTGAGCTCAATGGGCCTTCTGCTGGATGGGCTAAGGATAATACATTCACAGCTCACTTGGACATACTGGATGCACATACACTATACTGTGAAAAGTATTCACTCACCCATCCAAATCACTGAATTCAGGTGTTCCAGTCACTTCCATGGCCAAAGGTGTTTAAACCAAGCACCTAGGCATGCAGACTGCCTCTACAAACATTAGTGAAAGAATGGGTCGCTCTCAGGAGCTCAGTCAATTCCAGTGTGGTACTGTGATAGGATGCCACCTGTGCAACCAGTTCAATCGTGAAATATCCTTTCTACTAAATATTCCACAGTCCACAGTGGGATTATAACAAAGTGGAAGCGATTGGGAACATCAGCAACTCAGCCATGAAGTGGGAGGCCACATAAAATCACAGAGTGGGGTCAGTGGATGCTGAGGGTCATAGTGCACTGAGGTCACCAACTTTCTGCAGTCAATTGCTACAGACCTCCAAACTTCATGTGGCCTTCAGATCAGCTCAAGAACAGTGTGTAGAGAGTGTCATGGAATGGGTTTCCATGGCCGAGCAGCTGCATCCAAGCCTTACATCACCAAGTGGAATGCAAAGTGTTGAATGCAGTGGTGTAAAGCACGCTGCCACTAAACTCTAGAGCAGTGGAGACGTGTTCTCTGGACTGATGAATCACACTTGATTTGATAGATGAGTCTGGGTTTGGTGGTTGCCAGGAGAATGGTACTTGTCTGACTGCATTGTGCCAAGTGTAAAGTTTGGTGGAGGGGGGGATTATGGTGTGGGGTTGTTTTCCAGGAGTTGGGCTCAGCCCCTCAGTTCCAGTCAAAGGAACTCTTAATGCTTCAGCATACCAAGACATTTTGGACAATTTCATGCTCCCAACTTTGTGGGAACAGTTCGGGGATGGCCCCTTCCTGTTCCAACACGATTGTGCACCAGTGCACGAAGCAGGTCCATAAAGACATGGATGAGTGAGTTTGGTGTGGAAGAATATAACTGGCCTGCACAGAGTCCTGACCTCAACCCAACAGAACACCTTTGGGACTGTGAGCCAGGCCTTCTCATCCATCATCAGTGTCTGACCTCACAAATGTGTTTCTGGAAGAATGGTCAAAAATTCCCATAAACACTCCTAAACCTTGTGGAAAGCATTTCCAGATTAAGAATTAAGAACATATTAAGAATGGGATGTCACTCAAGTTGATATGCATTCATAGGCAGATGAGCAAATACTTTTGTCAATATAGTGTAGAGCTGTATAAATGTATGTGGGACCATGGACTGTATTTCAAAAATAAACATAGCCGCAGTAACATCACTGCTTTCCCAGGCTGCCATTTTATTTTCTTTGGTGTAACACTACAGCGTTCCCAGCTAAAGCTTGGTTAGTGAGCTGCCTCCATCAACTGTGAAGGTGTAATGAATATGAACACATATCTATTAATTAGTGCTAAGTAACAGACTAATAAAACAGTAGAACTTCACTAAGCAACATGGAAATAATTCCATTAAAAAAATACTCCAAAAGGAGAGGTTTGGCTCAGTAACTTGAATTAGCAGAGGTCTTGCAAACAGCTATGTTGGCACATCTGTCAATCACCTCTACAGCTGCACAGTTGTTATGAAGGGGAAACTATCTGTGGGGAACACAACCATTTTTGTACCAGGGTGTAAACGTGCTTTTTTAATGTTGTTAATTTGGACATTTTAACATGGGAGCAATGAAACAGAAGTTTTTGGCATTTCCGCAGCGGCTTCGTGTTTGGCCCTGGAGGTTGCTGCATGGATGGGTCTTTGTCAGAAAAAGGGCAAATTCACTATAACTGCAAACAAATAGGAAAGTATTTCTGTAGCTCTTTTATTCTTCCACTGTTTCTTTCGAGAGTTGGTATGCAGTGGTGTTCAATCCTTGGCTGCAGCTCTGCATGACATGATTTTTGTTTGGGCAGGCTGATGCTCAGCCAGCCTTTTTAGTCGCAAGGTTAGAACCATGAATTGATGCTTGGCTGTACCTTAAAGGCGCACAGAGAAAGGGAATCCCTCTCCTCTCAGAGGATTAAACATGATGTTATCCATGAAAGTACACCTATTTCAGAACATGTACACCATACACAGCACAATGGCTGCTGTACAAAAGCTGAAATGATCACCTGGCTAAAATCTAATCTTACCCTCTGTGCTGTGATATGTTTTTACCTATTGTTTCCCATTGTTGGCTGTAGGGGGACTGTTACGGAGCCTCATTGTGTGTTTGGGGAGGTTTCCCCTCTTCCTCTGCATGTTGAGTATCAATTACGTCATTCAAAAGATGTGAAGGTAATTACAGGGAACTACAATGTCAACAAGAATGGATTTACCATGAAATGCACATATGAGCACGATGACATCAGTTCTCAGCAATTGGCTTTAATTTCACAAGGTCCATAATAAATCTGTCATGGTCATTGTGATATTATTTTTTGCCCAGAATTATGCACTCACGGCACTCTGAATTACAATATTGATATGGCTGCAGTGAAATCAGTTGGACACTACTGCATTTCATTAAGCTGTGCAACTGGACCATGTGGAGAGAATAAGTCAGCCCCATAAAAGTCAGAGTTTGGTGAATGGCTGGGAAAGATATGGCCTCGCGTTTTAAAACACTGCGAGTGATAGAGGGGAGAGAGGCTTTACTGCCATAAAAACTGCAGAGGTGACTGGGATTTCATCCAGGCAGATAGTTTTGTTTCTTAGATGGCTTCAACAGCTGAGGCGGGTCAGAACAATTTTGACCAGTCAGGTCCAGACCCGGGAAAGGGCAAGATGAGCAGGTCCTCTGGGTAGTGGTCTGAGTTCTCAGCAAGGACATGAGAGCTCTTGCATTTCCCTTCATTCTTGTAAAGCAGTCCCCTGAAACTTGTATTGTGACTCTAAGCCAGCTAAAGAGTTCCAGTGTCTGTATGAGGTCTCAGCTCAGTAATGAATGAGATGGCTTTGTGCAAATTTAAACCTCTGAGTTGTTTGCGGACCAAAGCAGAGACCTGACCCCTGGTCTCCTCATGTCCAATGTGATGAAACTTAGGATGCAGAATATTCAGTAATACAGCCAACACTGAATACTGTACAGCACAGTCAAAAGTATAGTTGTAAGTTTATTTTCCTTCATGCTGAGGCATAGATTTTGGATTAAGGCATGGTTATTCTCATACTAAACTTATAAACAACAAAAAAAAAAGGCTATATGAGCAAGCAAAAAATAGTTTTAATACTCATAAGTTTTAAGCATGTATGAAAGCACAACTTTCCAACTGTCACATTCAGGCTAAACTTATCGACATGTGAGGACAAAAATGAATTGTTCTTCATTCACAGTGTGGTAGCCTTCTCAAAGAACTATAATCTGAATTCATTATTTTTCTTGACGAAATGCTAAGGCCAATAAACTTTTTGTTGACTGGCTGAATGTGGCGTGTAAATAAATTAAATTAAAGCATGTCAATAACTTATATGTTCGTCTCTTGATGAAATACCTGTTTCCCAGTGTGGACCTCAATAAGACTAAGTTTGAAACCCCTGCTGTAGCTAGCTCAAACAGTACAGGCTCTGAAGCTATTAAATGTTTTTGGATGTTTTGATGTTAGAAGTGCTAAAAAAAATAGTATGCTATTCTTCTTTTACGCTAACTTAACAAAAAAATTGATGCTATGCAAAATTAACCAAACTATCGGGTGTAGGAAACATGCTTTACATTTCTATAAAAGCAACAGGAAAGCAATTTCCTTTATGCTGTAAGGCTGTTTTATAAAAAAAAAGTGTTGGTCACCAGAATAAACATCAGTTATACATCAAGGTTTGCTAACATTTGTTAACACTGGTCATCCAGCCCTAGGCCATCTAAAGCTGAGTGTATGGGCCTGAAAAAAGTGTGATTTATGGCTCATGAATCATGTTTTCATTTTTAACTATTACTTGTAGATTAACTTCTCTTTAATCTCTGCAGTCTTCTGCTTGAAAACAAACTATTTAAACTGACTCAGAAATGTAAACTTCCCAGGAGAGGCATGATCCACATACTGTAATATGCAACTGTCATGCATTCTTTATTTTTTGTCTCCAGCTGTTTGCAGCTTTTCCATAAATAAACGTATAAAATGTCATCGGGCCTGACATGCAGTGTGATAGGATTAGTGACAGGATTAGAGCAATATTAACAAGGAGCCTTCTGTGTGATGAAAACCAGGTAACGACAGTGATACAGAGTATCAGTGAGACCTAAGACTGACAAAGAGAGGGTGAATGACTTTGACCTGGGACTGACTGCGTGTCGGACGATATGGCTGCTGTATAAATGAGGTGTTGATGTGTTGCAGCTATTCTCCTCCCTGTGCGCTCTGTTTATCCTACTTACGATATTTGCAAAGATGGATTCTTCTCAGTCACAGCATGGTCATAAGAGTGTGATGGACGGGACCATTTAAACAGTGACTGTTTAAATCAATAACCTGAACTAATGAGGACACTGCTGTGGGGGGCAAAAGACAGAGACTAAGGCTTCATAAATTACTGGCAGACGCCTACACATACACACAGTGTGCTGTAATGACATCAGCACTGGTTTGGCTGGTGTGTATTTTGTAAGGTTCCTGTGAAGATGAACAGTACAGGAGACCATGTAGATCAACTGAGCACTCTGCCCAAAAATGACAGGACATTGTTGTGAGTGAGGAATAAGGCCTGCTTACTCTCAACTTTAAACTACAAGAATAACCTGCAAACTCTCAAGACTTAAACCCGTGGATCTGTGCACACGCACGTGCAGCTCTGCCCTCCACAGTGGCACAAACGTCCCGTCTCTGCCTCAATGAAGTGTCATTTCCAAAAGGCTGAGTGTTGAGGCCTTCAGACACCTCTAGGGGTTTAACTGAGAGAGCTGACAGTCTGCAGAGCGCCACAAGAAGCTTAAAGGATTGAGAAATAGGAAACTACTTTATGTGAAGCTGGAAACAGAAAGCATATGGGAACAACTATGAAAAGTCCAGCAAGTGACTCTGAAAGAGGAAGGTCCACTTCCATGAGTAACGGGCTAAAATATATTGATAGTAGCTAGCAGTAACCACAGGGAGAGGTGAATTACAAGCACTCAGTTTGCTTCAAACTCTTTAAGTTACTGTTTTCCGGTGCTTAATGTGAACAAATTGATACATTACCTGAAGCAGGGACAACATTAATGAGGTTATACCACTACAGAGGTTGCATTTTACTCAGTTAAGTGCATAATGAGGTAAAGGAAAGCAGAAAGGATTATGTCATTAGAGAAGGGCTTTCTCTAAGTACTGACTGCACTGCATTGCACAACCATATGTGTACACATGTGGGAGGTATACATACTGTACACTGCTCAAAAAAATTAAAGGAACACTTTGAAACCTCATGAGGGAAAACTCATGTTAAATATCTATACTGACATGGGCTGGGTAATGTGTTAGGAATGAAAGGATGCCACATTGATTGATAGAAATTAAAATGATCAACCTACAGAGGGCTGAATTCAAAGACACCCAGAAAATCAAAGTAAAAAAAAAAAATGCTGCAGGCTAGTCCATTTTGCTGAAATTTTATTGCAGGAACTCAAAATGGTACTCAGTAGGTTGTATGGCCCCCACGTGCTTGTATGCATGCCTGACAACACTGGCGCATAATCCTAATGAGATGACAGATGGTGGAAGAAGATCCCCCAGGATCCAACATTTGGGTGGGTGTGGCTCCGGTGGTAGTTGATGCACTTGGCGTGCAAATGCTGGCCCATGTGATCCGACGAGCTTCTTTAACTCAAATTGCTGAAAAAGTTCATGCTGGTTCTGATAGAAAGGTGTCAGAATACACAGGTCATCATAGTTTGCTGTGTATGGGCCTGCATAGCCACAGACCACTCAGGGTGCCCATGCTGGCCCCTGTCCACCGCTTAAAGCACCAATAATGGGTACATGAGCATCAGAACTGGACCACAGAGCTATGGAAGAAGGTGGCCTGGTCTGATGAATCACGTGTTCTTTTACATCATGTGGATGGTCAAGTGCGTGTGCATTGCTTAGCTGGGGAACACCTGGCACCAGGATGCACTATGGAAAGAAGGCAAGAAAGCAGAGGCTGTCTAGTGTTTTGGGTAATGTTCTGTTGGGAAACCTTGGGGTCTTGCCATCCATGTCTTTGACACTTACCACCGATGTAAGCATTGTTGCAGACATGTACACGCTTTCAACAAAACGGTATTCCCTGATGGCTGTGGCCTCTTTCAGCAGGATAATGAGCCCTGCCACACAGCAAGAATGGTTCAGGAATGGTTTGAGGAGCACAACAACAAGTTTTTTGAGGTGTTGACTTGGCCTCCAAATTCCCTAGATCTCAGTCCAATTGAGCATCTGTGGGATGCGCTGGACAAATAAGTCCAATCTATGGAGGCCCCACCTGAAAACTTACAAGACTTAAAGGATCTGTTGTTGACATCTTGGTACAACAGCACACCTTCAGGGATCTAGTGGAGTCCATTCCTCAACAGGTCAGGGTTGTTTTGGCAGCAAACATAATATTAGGCAGATCTTAGCTCGGTCATTCTCGACCACCCTTGGGGGCATATCCCATTTTGAGCTCACGACTTCCAGGTCATACTCAGCACAGATGTTCCTGTTTACTATACCAGGCACTTGGTTATTGTGTTCCATGTATGCCCTGCCTGCTAGCATCTTGCACCCTGCTGTTATGTGCTGGATTGTCTCAGGGGCATCTCTGCACAGCCTGAACCCGGGGTCTTGCCTTGTGCGGTAGACCCAGCCTCTAACGATCTTGTGCTTAGAGTGCCTCTGTGCTGTCTGTCAGTCCAGCTTTGTCCAGCCATTGGTAGGATTTTTTTTATATCAGCCACTTCTTCTATCTGCTGGTGGTACATGCTGTGCAGAGGCCTGTCCTTCCATGATGGTTCCTCTTCTTTCTCATGTTTCTGCTGTCTGAGGTATTCACTAAGCACATGATCCTTTGTGGCCATCTTCCTGATGTATTCATGGATTCATAGGATAGTGGTTCTGACACTCACTAGTCCTCTGCCTCCTTCCTTCCACTTAGCATACAGTCTCAGGGTGTTGGATTTGGGGTGAAACCCTCCATGCATGGTGAGGAGCTTTCTTGTCCTGATGTCAGTGACTTCTGTCTCCTCCTTTGGCCAGCTTATTATCCTAGCAGAGTATCTCTGATGATTGGCAGGGCGTAGGTGTTGATTGCCCGGCTCTTGTTCTTCCCATTCAGCTGACTCTTCAGGACTTGTCTTACTCTCTGCAAGTACTTGGCAGTTGCAGCTTTCCTAGCAGCATCTTCATGGTTCCCATTTGCCTGTGAGGTTCCAAGGTACTTGTAGCTGTCCCCAGTGTCTGCAATGTTGCCTTCTAGTAGTGCAATCCCCTCAGTTCTGACTACCTTCCTTCTCTTTGTTACCATCCAACTACACTTCTCCAGTCCAAATGACATTCCGATGTTGTTGCTGTAGATGTCTCGCTCACTCCTGGCATAAAGCTTGATGTCATCCATTTAGAGGAGGTGGACGATCTTTGCACCATAGTCGTATGTGTAGCCAGTCTGGTTGATGATCTGGCTGAGGGGGTTCAGGCCTATGCAGAACAGCAGTGGGGACAGAGCATCTCTTTGGTAAATCCCACACTTGATGGTAACTTGTGTAATTGGCTTGAAGTTGGCCTCTAGAGTTGTTCTCCACATCCCCATTGAGTTCCTGATGAAGGGTCATAGGATCCAGTTGATCTTGTATAGTTCTAGGCATTCCAGGATCCATGTATGACGCATCGAGTCATAGGCTTTCTTGTAATCATTCCAGGCGGTGCAGAGGTCAGTCTGGTCTTATAGTCTCGAGTGACTGCTCTATCTACCAGTAGCTGGTGTTTTGCTCCCCTGGTATCTCTGCCAATTCCTTTCTGGGCCCCACTCATTGTACCGAATGAATGGATTGCATGTTGTGCTGGGAAATCCACATTAGATGTCAGTGATTAGAACCTCCCCTGAAACTCACAGGTAAAAACTGAGTTTTGATGTGGTCTTTGTTGTTAAGTTTGTGGACTCATTGTGCAAAGATCTGAAGAGACCTTCAGAACAAATGCCTTTAATGTTGTAAGGTATTTTTTAAAAATCTCAAAATTATTTTAAAGAAAGGAAAATCCTCTATGTGTAATGTATATGTCAAATGACTGCCAATTTATTTGGGACTGGTCAAACAAGATCAGCCCAAGAGCAGACTGTTTCATGTAAAAAGAAGTCTCCAAGAATGGAAAACTTCTTAGATCTGCAGGTATCTCTGCAACAACTGATGTCAAAGTCCTAAGGGCAAAAATCAAAAAGAATTTGTAGAGCTTTGACCTACAAAGAAGATTTTTGCGCTGAACAAACCAAAGATAGAATTGTTTGACTACAGTAACAAACATAAAAGACAGCTTTTCAGCAGTAAAAATTCCAATCAACGGTGAGCATGGTGGTGGAAAAGGTCTGGGGTTAGATAGACAGACTGGGCACCTGTGGCTCAGGAGGTAGAGTGGGTTGTCTACCAATCAGAAGGTTAGTGGGTTGATCCCAGGCTCCTCCAGTCTACATGTTAAAGTATCATCAGGCAAGATACTGAAACCCTAAGTTGTTCCCAGTGCATCCGTTGGAGAGTGTGTGAATGTTAGACAATGAGCTTAATGGTACAGAATAAAAGCACTGTGTAAATGAACCTAGTAGTAGTAGTAGCAGCAGTAGTAGTATTGAGTGCTAGTAAAAAAAAAAATATATATATATATATATATATATTTTTTTTTTTCTCTTGGGGCATCATTGGAAGCTTGCAGTTTTTAATTCATCAATGAATTTTAAAACATATCTAAGAGGGCTTGAAAACAAAGCAAGGGAATGTGCCAGGAAGCTGAAGCGGAACTGGAAGCAAACCTTTCAACAGGATAATGATCCAAAGTACACTAGCAAATCCACCAAGGAATGGTTTAGAAAGAGAAATGGAGGCTGAGTGAAATGACCTAGTCAAAGTGCAGATTTGAATTTCATTTTAAAGTTGTGAGGGCATTTGAAACACACAGTACAGGCGAGAAAACCACACCAGGAATTATTTCTGCTGAAGGAGGCAAACCTGCCTTCTGATACCAAGAAGCTACTATTCCTGGTGTCAGACGAGACACTTTTGCACAAAACAATATTACATCCATAGATAAATTCTGTTGAGTAAATGGCTGTAAATTTTAAATGTCCGTGCTGTTATCATTTATCACCTTAATATGTAGGCAGAGTTGCAAAAAAGGAGAAAAAAAATTAAATTCCACTGGATTTTTTCTTTAGACACGGTCAACAGCTGCTCCTCTTAAACACAGTCTAGAGCCCTGACAAAAGTAAAACGAAGTTTAAATCATTATTCACAATCCTGGAGGCAAACTATTCACAACTCTTTCTCACACAAATGAGCAAGAAAGCAGGGTGCATTGTGTCTCTAATAGCTAAAGAACCAGTCAAGAGAAAAGGTGATAAAACGACCCTCAGCTATATATAAAATGTTTCACACTGGATGTTTCCCAGATAGATTAAAAACTACAAAAATGAGCACAAAAGATTCAAAGCCTGTACCTGCCAGATTAATGTGTTTTAGGCAGTTTAAAGGAGGAAGAACTCCTTTCCCTGTCATTCAACTATGAAATAGTATTGTAATAACCATAAACATTTCTGCATGCCATGTAATGCAATGTAATAAAGAGGCCCAACCACACAAATTTGACCTTATTAGGCCTCTTAAGGATAAATGAAATAAAAAAACATTAATAATGGCTGCTTGCCCTGTATCAGAGCCTCCTCTCAGTTATCCGTGTCTTCAGTGAAGCAGTCACGTAAATCTCTGCAGAAAAATTTGACAGCAATTTTGGAAAGGCCCACCTGGGGAGGGACGTGTCTCCCTGCCAACAAAGACGATGTCAAGCTGACTTCCCAACTCCAGCTGTGATGAATGTGATATGAAAGCACAAGTAATTGTCTCCCAAAGTAAAACTTGTGATGTTGGCAATCCATCGATGCACTTCACATTAGTGGATTTGAGTGCAAGTACACAGTTCGTGTACAGCTTTAGTGATAAACCTGTAGAACTGATGGCAGTTTGAATGTTTGTAGCTTACCATGCTAAGGGGTATCCACATGGGAATACCAGGTAACGATGCAGCATCCAGAGACACTGGAATATCTGTGAAAGTGGGAAGGCAAGCAAATGCAGCAACTACCAGTGGGAGTGAAGAAAACCCACTGATTGTTAGATGCTGGTGTGGGTAAACTTAGCTTCTTCCATGCATGTTTGGGCTTTTGTCTACACGTGAACTGCGTTTTAGGTCAGTGAAACCAGAGAAAAACACCTCCAGGGAGAGGATTTCCCAAAACTCAGTGTCTATGTTTAGATGTGGATGAGGAAAACTAAGATTGCATGTTTCAACATCAAAGCCATCAACCAGATGTCCACTAGCGACCAAAGTCAGCTGCAAAGTGATGACTGCAAATTGCTTTATATGGTTATGGGCAGGGGTGAAAGTAAGCCGGTATGGTCCGGTACTGCGTACCACTAAAAGATTCTGCGGCGGTACGCAGTACTGGCAAGAGTTGGACCGACTGTCTGCTGTAAAGCCGTCATTCAGAACCGGTCACGGTTGTACTTTGGGTCAGAATAGATCCGCTAGCAATAAGCATACCTGTCAAGTTTTGTATTTAAAAATACGGGAAATTTTCCGCTGCTGAAAATAGAGTTCTGACGTCATCACCTAATTTGCATAATTGTTCATTTGGCTGTACTGTAGTTGCAATCGAGGCTGCAGAAGAGAGGAAAAACATCTTTGGAGAGGCAAATAGTGAAGAAAAAAAAACACCATAAATATGTTTAGAACTACAAATGAACTTTATGAAATAACTTAATAACTTTAATGCTTTACCTAGAACCACATTACATAGCTCTATTTTGTCCCGTATTGTTTAATGTTAGAATATCAAATTTAACGAAAGCACTGTGGGGTGAGACTGCTAGCTACATTCAACCCTCCTCTTTTATCTGAGCCACTGCTGCCAACTTGTGTAAGAAAACTCGCTGTCACCTGTCTCAAAGGTTGATAAAGGCCGAAGCGAGGACTGGGGATGGGAGCGGAGGGAGCGGGTGGGCAGGCTCGGTGTTTAAGTGAGGTTCGGGGGTTGGAGGGTGAAGACAAAGTGAGGTCTGGGAGATGCCAAAGCGTACGAAGGGACGCAGTAAGAAGGCTTTATGTACACAGAACACGGTGACAGCGGAGGATTTCGCTGTCGCTATATCGCATTATGGGGCAAAAAAACCAAACAAAAAACGCTAAGTTGGCAACACTGAGCCCTAGCACGGCTTTCTTTACGCTGCTAGCCTGCTAAACTACACCGGAAACGCGTCACCGAATTCTGTGAAAAGGCCGCACTGAGGTCCAGTTGTTTTTATGGGGTTGTTCCGGCTGTCGGCACTAACTTAGTGATAGAGACAATTCAGTTTGGAGCGGCACAGGAATGCTTTAAAAAAACTGAAAAATGGAAACTGAAAATACGGGAAAAATATGGGAAAATAAAAATACGGGATGACGCCGGGACAGAGGGATAAAATACGGGAATTTCCCAGACAAAATGGGAGACTTGACAGGTATGAATAAGCAGTCTAAAACACGACTTAATCAGTTAATAAATTGCTTTTTTTTCCTCATTTCAAATTGTTTCTGAACTGTTTGTGCTATGCTGGAGCCTCAAGTCTCTACCTTCTCTCCCCTCAGAGATGGAGGATTACAACCACGTCCCGTAAACGGCACGGATGCAGTGCATTTTATATGGCAGGCTAGACCCTCCTATTTTGATTGACACCTCGATTGGCCGAACGGCCAATCATGTAACTGGCGGCACCAAATCAACCGAAAAGCTGCGTGACACCCCCTGGTTATTATTGGCTCTGGAAGACCCATTTCTTAATATAATTGGCCAAATGAGGTGTCAATCAAAATGGGAGGGTCTAGCCTTTCATATAAAATGCACTACATCCCGGAGGACAGGACCAGTGTTGCCAAGTCAGCTTATTATAAGAGACTTTGGGCTTGTTTTTTTCTTAAGTCGCTTGCAAATCTCGTTAGTCACGGGTTGCGGTTTTTTGGGCTTGTTTTTGAACGTGGAGTTGCTTATTTGGGCTTGACTTTCTTTCCGCATGAAACTCCTTGAATATCTCTCGGCGCCCTATAATAAAGCAAAAGACGAGTGGTAGGTAGTTTGTCCCTTCCAAGCCCCCGTTTCCTGTTTAACGCTCCTGCACAAGTTGACCGGGCGTACACCCAAACAAACACTCATAACAGCCCAGAGTGAGGAGGCAGCATAAGAATGAACTCCATTAAGGGGGGAAAATATTGTGAACTTTCCCTGCTGTGGTAGATTGTAAATTGCAGTGAAATAATACAGGCGCAAGCAGCGACCAAAGCAGCGATCTAGCCGGTGCGGAGTCCGCGGGCGGGCTCCTGTTTGCTAAATGCAGTGACAGCAGAGCTCCGAAAGTGAAGCGCTGAAATCCTCAGCCCCGGCGCGAGGGCGTTTCAGACCGGCGCGGTGCCTTGCGATCAACTGCAACACACACACACACACACACACACACACACACACACACACACACACACACACACACACACACAGGGGCCTAATCAGCGCCGCGCCACTGTTATTGATCATGTCATATGCACAGCTGTTAAATACAGAAAATGCAACTACAGAAATATTTTCCGACATCGTTTTGGCGCCCCCCTCCTGTGCGGCACCCCTATGCATTGCATATAGTGCATACCCCCTTTTTGCGCCACTGCTCCCACCACTGTGTTCCACTCTGGGGATGGTGTTCTTCAGGTTGTTGGCCTCTCCCTTCTTTGGTCAAAGAGCTCTAGGTCTGTCTTATCTGACCAAAATATGTGGCTCGATAATATCGTAATTGCTGTGTTAACGATGTGCAAGCTGACAGTATGCTAATGAGGAAAAAACAACAACAATCAAAACACCTCCGCTCCACGCGTTCACTGCTTTATGCTTTAGTATAGACTGCTACGCGTGCGCATTGAGAGTGCCCGTACTGTGCGCTAGCATAGCTGCCTAAATAACACACCTAAAGCTGGAAATGAGTGAACACACTGCGCCAGGGGAAGAAATTCAAACATCGCCTTAATTCCTAGGGGAGGAGGTGGTTTGCAGTTTGCAGACTTTGTAAGAAAGCAGATAGCTCGACAACTAACCTGTTCCATCATCAGCGAGTATGAGGAATATGAAAAGTTTCGGGAACCCGCCGTCCAAGCCAAACCTAAATCAGTTAAGTTGTCTGGCAAAACACACTCAGCAAACTTTAGACCCCCGTGACCTTGATTAGTGGGATAAAGAGGAAGATGATGGATGGATGTTAATATCATTTAAGTTAAAGTGGGTATGTTACAATCGCTGCGTCATAACCTGTTTTGAAAGTGTGTACCGTATTTTTCGGGATATAAGGTGCACTTAAAATCTTTAATTTTCCTCAAAAATCGGCAATGCGCCTTATAATCCGGTGCGCCTTATATATGAATTCTTGTTGTGCTTACTGACCTTGAAACAATTTTATGTGGTACACTGTGCTCATATGTCTAAATGTTTTAATGTGACTTTGGTAAGAGACGCTTAATAAATATCGACATTTTCCGGAGCGTACAAAGCATACAACAGGGGGGAGGGGTGTAACACCCAGCGTATGGTTTTCAAATAGTTGAGCGCTGCCGTCTGACCGCCGATGGCCGAGGTATCCACACCACTGCACCATTGTGTGGTCTGCAGCGATATTTCCTCCGGTCTGGCAGATCAGTTCAAAGGCCTCATTGAATTCTCTAAAATAGTCCATCATCGATTCACAAAATGACTCTGTAGAATGATCGAGTGGTAGTTTAGTTGAATAATGTACCCTTTTATTATGGCTTGGCAAAACTCACAACAACTTGCAACAACGTAGCTAGGGAATGGGTAAAACAGTTACAGCAGTTACAGGGCACCGTTTGTGCGCATGCCATAAAGCAATAGGGTGTAGTACACAGCAGCAGTTCACAGTACACTTTCAAATCAATAATATGAGATCTCCTCCTTTTTCTTTTCTTTTTTTTCCAAGAGTGCATCATAACAGTAGCAGATTCTTGTTGATTAGCATAGCTCATTTCCACACTAGATTATTATTCAAACCTGGACTATGTAACAT
>JASGAU010405387.1:0-17118 GCA_030220045.1 Australoheros facetus
CTTTCACCAGGACAGAGGGAACATCATTTACAACTGCGGAAAGGAAAGCATCAGAAGCTACAACACTGACAATTGTGACAACAAAACCATCAGAAGTCGTTACATCAGGACCAGTAACATCCTCTACCACAGCTGTTCTTGAAAAATCTACCCCAGTTCCAGGTGTTCAAACAACAGGCCAGGGACCCACTGTTGTAACATCAAGACCATCTGTCAGTACTGTTATTACAAAAGCAGTGGTCACCACAGCTATACAAACAGGAGCCCAAGAAGTAAGAACAACAGCTTCAGAAGCCACAACAGTGATAATTGCTACAACAAAACCATCAGAAGTAGTTACATCGGGACCAGTAACATCCTCTACCACATCTGTTGTTGAAACGACCACCCAGGCTCCAGGCGTTCAAACAACAGGCCAGGGACCCACAGTTGTAACATCAAGACCATCTGTGAGTACTTCTAGTACAAAAGTGCCTTTCACCACCACAAACGAAGCAACATCTACCCCTTCAGAAACGGCAGCATCAGAAGCTACAACAGTGACAATTATGACAACAAAACCATCAAAAGTAGTTACATCGGGACCAGTAACATCCTCTACCACAGCTGTTGCTGAAAAATCTACCCCAGTTCCAGGTGTTCAAACAACAGGCCAGGGACCCACTGTTGTAACATCAAGACCATCTGCATCTACCCTAACAGCTAGCGGTACAACTTCTATTGGTCCTGTATCACAGACACTTCCAGGCAGCACAACTGTTTACACAGCTGGTGCAACCCCCACAGTAACCAGAACCACAGTTTTTTCTCCATCACCCTTTCCTACAACGTCAACATCATGTGTCTGCATTGTCAATGGAACTTCACATTTTCCTGGTAGGTTATTTTGCATTTTTATCATTGTCTTTTTATTTTTTTAATTCTCAACACAAGTTGTTTGGAGATCACATATGTTTTTTTTTATTTCCAAAGTATTCATTTATCATCTAGTTCAAAATTAAAATTATTTTTTTGACCATTCTACTTTCTAGCCTAACAGCCAGTCCTCAGCCATCAAAGTGGCTTATCCCCATTTAGTTATCCCCCAGCCAGTCCTCCTGAGCAGCCAGGAAATCAGGCCAACTGGGTGACTGTGAGGAGGAAGCAAAGGCCAAAATAGACAGCCCTGATACAGTACCAACCTGTTGATGTTTCAAATTGATTTCCCCTGACCAAATTTATTAAACGCTCCAAAATGTGAGTAACTAGTAACTACACGTGGCAGTGGTGCAGTGGGTAGGCGCTCGCCTTGTAGCCGGAAGGTTGCAGGTTCGAGCCTCTGTCCCTGCGCTGCGTTGTGTCCTTGGGCAAGACACTTAAACCACATTGCCTTACGGTAGCGCCGGTCTCTGGCTGCATGACCGCAGATGCTCGTCCCTGGATGAGTTATCTGGAACCATCATTTCGTTGTGTGCCTTGTGCGCACAATGACAATGAGTTGAATCTAAATCTAAAAAATCTAGAGTTTGATTCAATTCAATTCAGTTCAATTCAATTAGTGTCATATCACAACAAACAGTCACCTCAAAGTGACCCTACAATAATTCCAGAGAAAATCCAACAGTCAAAACTACCCCCTTTGAGAAAGCAATTGCTGACAGTGGGAAGGAAATACTCCTTTAACAGGAATAAATGTCTGTCAGAACCAGGCGCAGGGAGGTGCAATTATCTTCCATTGGGTTGATGGTGAGTGTAGACAGGACAAAAGACATGCTGTGGAAGAGAGACAGAGATCAATAATAACTAATGACTAAGTGTGCAGTGTTGTATAAGCTGAGTAAAAAGAGGTGAATGACAAGAAATACTCAGAGCATTATGGGAAACCCCAACGAGTGTAGGTGTATAGCAGCATAACTAAGGAATGGCTTAGGGCCACGTGATCCAGCCCTAACTATAAGCTTGATCAAAAAGGAAAGTTTTAAGCCTAATCTTAAAAATAGAGAGGGTGTCTGTCTCCTGAATCCAAGCTGGGAGCTGGTTCCACAGAAGAGGGGCCTGAAAGCTGAAGGCTCTGCCTCCCATTCTACTCTTAAGTATCCTAGGAACCACAAGTAAGCCAGCAGTGTGATATGTGTGATATGGTAGTATGAGGTCAAGCTTTTAGGACAGCCTGATCCTAATGAATTACAATAGTCTAGCATAGAAGTAATAAATGCATGAATTTGCTTTTCAGCATCAGTCTAGGAAAGGATGTTTCTAATTTTAGAAATATTGAACAAATGCAGAAATGAGTCCTACAAATTTGTTTAAAATGTGCATTGAAGAATATATCCTGTTAAAAATTGCTCATAAAATTTTACTTTGAAGTCATTTTTCACAAGCTTCTTTTTATCATTTACAAAATGTGTTAATGATTACTTAATTTTTGTTCATTCAGTTTTCTTTAATGATTTTTTTTTTTTTTCCACAGGGGACTTGGTGTACAATGTCACTGATGGCTTAGGGTGGTGCTATGTTGCATATTGCAATGTATCTTGTAAAATTGAGACACAATCCAATCTATGTCCCATAACACCAATACCCAGCACTACTGCACGCCCTACTACTACAATATTCAGCACCACTACAAAGGCCAGAGGTTCCAGCTCAGTTCCTCTGACCACAACTATTCCTACCTCCAGCTTTTCTTCAAGTACATCAACAGCTTCATCGACTCCAGCTTCCCTTGATTGCAATGATGAGTATCCACCAAGAAAGGTGTGATATAGTTAAATTTGTTTTTATTCATTAGTGGGAGTAATGTCTGGGCTTTTGCGTTTAATTCCTTTAAGGCTGTATTTTGGTGGTGTTGATGTTTGACTTACCGGTATATCTAGTTTTCCACTTACCTATGTGATCTTTTGGTGAATGTTTGAGCCAGTTGAGGGACGGTACAGTAAAGGGGGTACATCCCCAGTAGAGGGTGTGGTCTTGGTCTTGATTTGCTGATCACTGGCCCAGCTTGGCGCATCAGTGATCAGTCTCAGGAAAGAAATGCAGTGGCACAGTGGTGCAGTGGTTGGCACAATTGCCTCATAGCAAGAATGTTTCTGGTTTGAACTCAGGTTAGGGCCCTTTGTTTCCATGCACTTGTAACGTTATCTGGTGACTTAGATTCAGATTTAACTTTATTGTCATGTCACAGATTTAACATCATAATTTAAAAAAAACAAAAAAAACAAACAAACAAAAAAACACACAATTAAGCACCATAATTTAGATATGTGTAAAACACAAACATAAAAGAGCATACGTCTGGCAGCAGAATTTTAATGAATAAATAAACAGGTCACAATTTGTTTAGCAAACTGATGTACTTAATAAGTAGAATTGTACTTGAGTATTTATTTTTCTGAGAACTCTTTTACTCCCTACATTTCAACACAAATATGCACCTTATATTTTCAGAACAGCCTGTAGTGTACACAAACAAAATCTACTGGAGCTCTCAATAGAAATTATTAGGCCCAAGCCTCCCGAAGGGATCGGCAAGGAGCCTATTGTATTGGTTAGCCTGCAAATGAAAAAAAGGTCAATGACAATGGACCCCATAACACCCCATAATAGCGTTGGTCAGGTCGAACCCTTTCTGGAAGCCTATATATGGGGGTCACTGT
Organism: Australoheros facetus; assembly: GCA_030220045.1. Taxonomy (NCBI): domain Eukaryota; kingdom Metazoa; phylum Chordata; class Actinopteri; order Cichliformes; family Cichlidae; genus Australoheros; species Australoheros facetus. Next base: position 3,636 of record JASGAU010405387.1, read on the forward strand.
AAATAGCCTAATTGGGATCGTTAGCGTCCTTCATTCCTACAAATCTTTCAGAGTAATGATCACAAAATTGACCCCCCTGAACATTTACAAAAACTCACCAATTTTTGCACACAGGTAAGGTCTGGTGAAAAGAATTTTTTTTTTTTTTTACACCAAATTATGTTTTTTTTTTCCTATGGGGATCTGTTCTGACTATATAGTTTAATATACAGTATTTGAGTTTGTGTATATTCTGTATCTTTGAAATGCCAAACAAAACTCTTCACAGGATTGCCAAACTAAGTTTGCCTTAATGCAAAAACCTCTTTGTTTAAACTGGGTAAAAGTAGCTATGTATATTGCCCCTGATGATGTTTCATAATGTGCTCTTTCTGCTCCCACCCCACAGTGACCCTTGAGGTTATGAAAATAGACTTGGAAGACAGTGTATTATTTAATAAACCCACTGTTTCCTAAATGACTTTTTTTTTGTTTTTCAATCCTTTTTCAGAATGGCGACTCCTGGGATGTTGGCAACTGCACTACAGCTATGTGCACTAATGGAACGATTACAACAATGCCAACAGTCTGTCCCACTGTGCAGCAACCCATCTGTGCCAATGGACGCAGAGTTTCCAGGATCTATGATGATAATGGATGCTGCTTTCACAATGAATGTGAATGTAAGTTGAATAGTGTATAGTATAAAAAAAAAAACAGGTGAGGAAAAAATTGTTATCCAGTCAAAATTTTGTGCTTTTTTTTAACTGAGGAAGGACTTTTCAACATAGCATTTCTAAACACACTAGTTTTCTTTAGAAAGTGTAAATTATGTCTATTGGCATAAAATTATTTCAGAAAAAACAAAAATGACCGGAGTCCCCTGAAATACTGACCTTTTTATTGAGCCATAACTCAAACCACTGCTGTGCAGTGATCTGATTTAACTTTTTTATGCTCAAAGCTTGCAAAATTAAGTTAAAAATTAGGGCTATCTTCCAAATTACATGCAGTACAAAAACTTAACCAGTGATTTGAGGCATCACTTGAAAAAGCACCATGCCAAAAACAAAAGAAACCAATTTAGCATTTTCAAATGTCAAGAAATGGAGTGAGAAGTTTATCAAAAGAATTCTGTTAAATACATTCAAATAGCAACTAAAAATAAAAAAAGAAATCGGTAGCCAATCGGTAGCAGTGTATGTGATGATGCACAAGCATCCACTGTGTTGACTGATATGCAACTATAACAACAAAACACAGGCATATACAAGAGAACAGCTTCGAACAGTTGTAAACTGTAGTGACCGCTATGCATGGTGCATTACTTCTGTGGGGATTCCCCCCCCCCATGTTAGGCTGGCCCAGGCCTTACACATTTTTAAAGTAGACCTTAAAACACATTTTTATTCTTTGGCTTTCAACCCACGACGACAGTTGTAGCTATTTAGGCTGTTGTATTGTCTCTTGTATTTTTGTGATATATTTATTGATGTGTATGGGCATGTGTGCATGTCTGAATGGTATATCTTTTATTTTTTTGACTTATGATACGTGTATATTTTTCCCGTTCTTACTTAAAATTTCTATACACATTTCTTACCCTGCAGGTGTGTGCGATGTGTGGGGAGGATCCCACTACTTGACATTTGATGGAAAATCCTACGATTTCAACGAGAACTGCTCGTACTACCTGGTCAAAGAGATTATTGCTAAATATAACCTGACTATTATAGTTAATCATGATTGTGATTCATCAGACAGTACATTCTGTCCCATGGCTCTTACTGTTGCATACAAATCCTTCACGGTAGTTTTGACTCAGCTTACGTCTTCAGGAATATCAACTAACGTGGTAAGCAACAATTCAATTTGACAAAGACAGCTGTATTTCACTTTTATTAACAGTTTCAAGAGCAATGGTTATATATTATGATTTATAACATAGCTGATGTTACACTTGTTTCACAGCATTCTCTAATGCATTTTGTGTTATTACCTACAGGTGTTTGTCAATCAGAAGCGCATCTATCCTCCCTATAAGAATTCTGACCTGCACATCACTAGCACAGATATAATCATCACATTGGAGTTACAGGACATCAGCACAAAAATTGTTTATTCAGGCTCTTCATTAAGCATTGACCTTCCCTATTCCCTCTTTGGGGGAAACACAGAAGGACAGTGTGGTAAGTTATGAGAACACTTCTCCCCTGACCTTTACCCCAACCCTAAACAAATGACCACTAGCAAGCCAAATCATGAAAGAATAGAAACATGTCATGGCCATTTGTAATCAAATGGCACTTGAGGGCTGCATAAAATTCTTTGAGATATTTCTTCATGNGCTTCTTTGCTGCAAAGGTAAAATCCAATCCAATTCAAATACAGATGAGAAAGCTTGTCGGGGAATTTCCAGGAAGGATTCCGCAGCGTACTTTGGGTGGCTTGAACATATACATGGATTATAAGTTATTACCAAGCTTCAGTTTATGCATATAGTCTCTTTCAAATTGTCTGGTATATTGAATTCATGATGCCTGTCACACATGTAGTTAAACAGTTCCTGCTTCACTGCCATAGCGGGACGAATTCACACCATACTTGACTGTTGCAGTTCCAGATTAGAGTCATGCTTACTTTTTATACTTATCAGATCCAACTAATCCCAAACAGCTGGGAGAAATTAAAAAGGCATCCTAAACAAGAGCTTGGGTCTCAGGAAGTAAAAAATGCAAAATACTTTGATTGCAGCTGAAAAATGTTTATTCTCAAATTTTAACTCCAACCAAACCAATATAAGTCTGAAGTCAAGTCAATATGTTACCCCCCATGTAAAGAAATATATGTACAATCTTCACCAACTCGTGGATTTCATAAGAGTGAAGCTTAAATAGAAAAAAAAGTTGTATGCCAGTATATGTATCTCTTATATTGATCAGACATACTTTTACAAACAGCTAGTTTCTTTTTTTAGGCTATTGCTCTAGTTTCATTCTACTGCCTTTCCTTTACTAGGTACGTGTGACAACTCCCAGGCCAATGAATGTCGTTCTCCAAATGGCCAGGTGGGAAGTTGCTCAGACACTGCAGGCCTGTGGCAGGTCCCAGATACACCCTGTGTCACACCCACAGTCCAGCCCACACCCAGGACCACATCAGAAGCCCCATCCTCAACACAACCTGCTTGCAAACCTGCTATCTGTGATCTACTAACCAGCGGGTAAAGGAAACCATGAACTGTTCATCCAGTTCTTTATGTAGCTAGAACAGTGTGCTGCTTCTGCACCTGTACAATAGTGTGCTGTGAGGTATGCGGCACTGGTAGCAGTATTTTCTTTCCAATTTAATAGCAAGTTGCAAGCCTGTAAAGGAGAACTGCAAATTTCCTAAAATTATAGAGTGCAGCATGAAGTGCCAGAGCATAACTGGTTACTGATATAACTATATCCTAATAGATAGCACTGGGGCAACTAACTGGCCCATTATGAGCCAGCTGTCATCTTAGAGATGTAGACATTTTTTGGACATTTTTCTATTATACTCTGGTTTTTATGTCCCTTCTAGTTTATTTGCACCATGCCACACGGTTGTACCCGGAGGACCATTTGTGACCTCATGTGTGTCTGACGTTTGCAATGGTGGCAGTAACAGCTGCTCCAGTTTGGAGGCTTACGCCACTGAGTGCGCTAATAAAGGAGTCTGTGTTGACTGGAGGAATGCTACCAATGGGCTCTGTGGTGAGATATAAATAGTAACTACAGTTTTTGAGGTTCTGAAGAATGTGCTCTTAACATACTTCCATCTTGCAGAGCCCAAGTGTCCAAGCAACAAAGTGTACATGGCCTGCGGTCCCTCAGTAGAGCCTACATGCAATGACAGGTAGTGTAAATCGCATCAGTGTGATGGATTTTTGTTTGCTTAATGTTCCTGGTGGACGTAGTGAGATATATCTCAAGAACACTGAAAAATATTTTCATAGTGATGTTAATTGAATATTTTAATTTAAAAAATGGTTTAGAATCATATGGTTTGTCCTATGAAAGGCTGTTACTGTATTTGGGAGTAACATTTTGTCTGTATCATCAGTAAAGCGTTCCACTCAGTGCCTTGTTATGCTGATTCAATTTCTCACATCAGATACAACGAGCAGTTCCAAGCAGAGGCATCCACTAACTATACTAAGGAGGGTTGCTTCTGTCCTCACGGCACCACTTTATTCAACACAGTCTATGACACATGCGTTACCTCCTGTGGTAAGTCGAGATTCTATAGAACACTTTATTTCACTTGGTCTTGGATTATTTCCCCCCCCAAAATCAGCTGCTACTGTCTGTGTTTGACTTTCAGGTTGTGTTGGACCAGATGGAAAACCCAAACAGGTGAGGATTCGGCTCATAAGTTCATGCACTCTTTAACAGCGCATAAGATGTTTGTCTGAACCGGTCTGTTTCTTTTAACCAGCTGGGTGACACTTGGACAAGTGACTGCCAAACCTGTGTCTGTGACAAGGATTCCATGAGCATCCAGTGTGAACCTGTTCAATGCCAGTCAGTACAAAGCCCTAACTGCAGCGAGCCTGGCCAGCAACTGGTGAACAATACAGTGAACTGCTGCACAACACAGTCATGTGGTCAGTTATAGTATCATATCAACTAAATGTTGTCTCACTGTTGATATGAAATGGACAACTGATGGTAGTGAAAATTGCCTTTGGAAAAGATAAATTTTTCTTGGTGCCGGTGTCTTATAACCAAGTTTCATCTGTTATGTGATCTTGGCTATGTGGTTAAAAAGTAGCCCAAATACAGAGTGCCTTGCAATTTGAGTTTGACTGATGGGCTGGTGCTTACATGGGGCCTGTGTACTTGTTTTAGCACTCAAAGTGCTAAACCCACAAAGCTTCTGATTGGTAGACAACTCACTCTACCATCTGAACCTGTCAGACAACACTTGGAGGTGGTCTGTTGGCTGGCACATTCATAATGCAGTTATTTAACATTTTGGGAAATATGCACATTGGCATTTCTGTTTGTCAGAGACAGGTTAGATCTTTTCCCTTGGTTCAAGTCTTCATGCTTAACAAGGCGAATTGCATCCTACTGAACCTTTGCATCTCCGGTTTGTATTAAAGACACACATGTGATCAGTGAATAACACTGAAAATAAAGAATCAGCAGTGCTTGTACTGATGTACATATTACATTTCATGGAAAACATGGTATCATTATTTTAGAAAAAAGAAAGACTGAACTGCATTCATATTGATTTGTTGACCACACTGTCTTTGTATTTAACAAAAACACCATGTTTTCAATTCAGCTTGGGAATAGTAATTTCTTTCCAATACTCAACATTTGCTTTTAGACAGTAGTTTTTTCAACAAAAGACTTTTGTCTAAAAGCATGTACTTATCAAAGAGTTCCTTTGTCTTGTCCAAGGAAAACTACGTTGACTACAAAAATATGGTTTCCCTTAACCTGAAATTCACCATGTCTGTCCACAAGTTCCCAGTCCTGCCCGCCTAATTTACTAAATGTACTGAAATCTTAAACAATCCAAAAACTTTCAGCTAAGCTATTCAGTGAGAAGCAGGTCAGGCTGGTTTTACTGGACAGTGTGGAAGTGTGAGGATGGCCTCTGAAAAGAGAGCTTGGCTCAGCAAATTCTCGTGCCACCTTGTACTGAATCATGTAAACACACAGAACTGCTGTCATGGTTCTTTAAGTTATTGTCATCAAAGGCAAAATTTGGCAAATCTCCATCATCACATTCTGAAAACCACGTTTCTTTTGTTTGCAACAGAATGCAATGTAAACCTGTGTCCTGCTCCTGTCACCTGCCTGCTGGGCTTCCAGCTGGGCATCACCAGTGGCACCTGTTGCCCTACCTACACGTGTGGTATGTCACTCTAGTCTGCCAGCCTATTCTGTCTGCTGTTGTACATTATGTAGTACAGACCTGCATGTTCTGAAGAAACGCACCAGAAAAGGTTTGATATTACAGAACGGGCTTCCTTCTTGTGTGTTCCAGTGATTGTGAATTACAAAAGCACCATATTGTATGTCATACATTTCTCATCAAAGGTTTGCATACATATGAGATCTATGTGCTGTATATAAATACATGTTTCAAATGCTTCAATGGATTTTTAAGGAATTTCAATTTCCTATTTGCAGTCAGTCTAGCCTCGTTTCAAGAAAGTTAATTTATGAATTTGCTGCAGCTGATTCTCATATTGAAGGCTTTTTTCAAATAATCGCAGTTTGGGGAAAATGCTTGTTTCTTCTTCAGTACTTGTCTTCTGCTTGTGTGCGTCTAGCACAGTGGTGTCAAACTCAACCACAGAACGGGCCAATATTGAAACATGGTCTAAGTTGCGGGCCAAAGAGGATTAACCTTTATTGAACATCTAAAACTGAAAATATTTTAATCAGCAATGTGAATTTGAATGGCCAGAATACAGCAACTTTTCCCCCCAACACAGTCAATATTTTTCTTCAAAAATAACAGCAGGGAAAGTGAAAACATTTCAAGCTGATGAAAATTTGCGAATTTCTTTTTTGATGCGATATCAGGAAAAAGCCCAGAAACAAGAAACAACAAGCTCTTTAGTTTCCTCTCTTATTCCTTTTCTTTCTTACTTTCCATGAACTGAAATTCCCTCAGAGTCATCACACATGTGAGAGGCACGTCACCAAATTCAGAAGGCATTTCTTCCAGAAAGACTGAAACTGCCGGTGATTTAAACCTTTGCCTCTTATAAAGTAAACTCTGTGTTCCGGTGCTCGTGGAGCGTTCTGTCTTCGGGACTTTGCTGCGCAGCGTTTCCTGCTGCGTGACGCAGTGATGCACCTTCAGCTCACCTGTGCAGGTCTCCCTCTGTATCTTTTCCCGCATCCATCACATAATTCCACTCTTTTCCCTGCACATCGCAGGTGGGGGAAAAAAAGACAGGGTTTACCTCCGATGTCAGGTCCGTTGCCTCCCACCTGTTTACAAAGTCCACTTTTCGTTTGGTCATTTTTGGGAGTCAGACTGGTTTAAATGTCACTGTAAAAGTGCTGACCAGAGTTTTTATCCGCTGACCACTGATAAATGTGTCATTGTCAACGCTGGAAAATGGGTTAGTGCAAAGGTCTTGAACTGTGCGGCAGCTGTCGCAGTGCATTGTGGGATTTGTAGTATAAGTGGTAGGAGCGCTATTTACCAGCAGGCCATTAATCATAGCCGTATTAAAGTATCTTGCGGGCCAGATCTGGTCCACTGGCCTTGAGTTTGACACATGTGGTCTAGTACAATGTTAAACATACCAGATCATTAATCCAGTATATTTCAATATTAACCAAACTCATGTCTCTTTGTGTCTGCAGTTCCTAAAGGTGTATGCGTCTATAACATGACTGAGTACATGGTAAGCACCTAGTCCAAACTCTGGACACACGACGTGAAGTCTCATGGTTTTCCATCATTCATCAAACAAGCTCCAGCTGTTGTCTTAAATTATACTCGTAATCAAGTGCAGCATGCCAGAGCGTGACATATGACATACTATCAGTCATGGGTTTGTAAAATGTGATGTATGTGTGGAGTCGTACAGTAGCTATTTATTTTAATTGAATGAGTTCCTTGATGTCGTGTTTATACTTCTTGGCTGACGGTTAGTCAGCTGTAAACAAAAACAGACCTTAGGGGTGCCGTACTAAGCATGATTAATGGTTGTGCTGAGCTTGGAGTTTTCTGCATCATAAAAATGGCTCTTTTTATCTAGCTAAATCACCATGGAAACATATTGAGAGTTTCTGTTTAAAATTCTTTGGAAGCATCACGTAATCAATATTTATTAATTTATTATAGTATGTTTTACATGTGACACAGATTCTCTGCTGAAGGAATATGTTATACACGCAACTGGTAAAACTGTGCCTTACTAACAACAAAATGACGTCCAGCTGTAAAATTACAGCAGTGCAAACTGGAGTTTGCATGTATCTGCTGACAGGTCCATTTTGACACTGCTAGAACTGCAGCTGCTGGAACACAGAAAAATAATCAGTTACAGTTACATTTGCAGGTTGTTATTTCACCAAGAATACCAGTCAATACAATTAATTTGATCTTGCAACAAACTAAAGTGATTCCCTTGTCTCATTTACGAGGCTATGGGAGCGTGTCAGAGCTGAGCACGCCGAGTAACCTTTAATGTTTAATTGCATGCAATTTAAAGTATCAGAGACCGAATGTGCAGTTAGAAATAAACTGATCCACTTTGTGCAGAAAGAGAGCCAGCTAAACATACGTAAAACACCCCCATTCATGTGAGCACGCACGAAGGCCTGGATTACGAAAGTGGATACCCATTATTTCCAGCTGAGGTTTCAGGTTTTGTCAAGCCAGCTAACTCAAAGAAAGCCTGTCTGTGTGAAACTTGTTTTGTAGTATAACCCTCTAAAGTATAACTGTGGAAGATTCCTTGAAGGTATTAATATATAATATACAATTCTTTAGCCTGGTACCAAGATCCCAGCACCAGAAACACCATCAGAACCCCCGCTGGAAGCACCAACAGAAGCACAATCAATGATAGCACAAACGGAAGCACCATCAGGAGCTGGAGAAACAACAACGCCATCAGAGTCCTTGATGCCCGGGCCCTGCCAGGAATGTTACTGTGGCCCCCAAATGGACCCTGTCACCAAGCTGAACATCATTACCTGCAAACCTGTCGTCTGCAACACAAACTGTTCTGCCGTAAGCTCATTAACTGGACATGCCAACTCACATAACACACTCATTACTGTCACAAAACAAGAGCATCGCCACACCAGCACAAGCTAACCTGAGTAACTGGGATCTTATGTAAATGAGAAATATCTCACAATATAAGCAGTCCAGTAAAATAGGACCAAACAAGTGGGACCATAGATTCTGCTTTTTCTTATTTTCTCTAATATGTATACTGTTACAGTGGTGGTGCTCACATTGAACACAGCTATAGCTTCAAATAACGATGTCAGCAAGTAATCCCTGTGAGCCAAAAGTTCAGGCTTCAGATTTCTCTGAACACTCTGGTCAGAAAGCTACTCTTAGCTTTCTATGGTGTCACTAACATGGACATCTCAGACACACAGCTCAAATTGGGAACACACCCACTTAATGAGGTGGAGCTATTCAACAAAAAGTTGGCTTACAGGCAAAGTGACCTTAAAGGCAGAATTAAAACAGCTTGTTTCAGAGGAGCACGGTGGCGTGGTGGCAAGCACTGCTGCCAAGATGCTCCTGGGTTTGAATCAGGGGCCCTTCTGCGTGGAGTTTGCATGTTCTCCCCATGTTCTCCTACAGCCCAAAGACATGCAGTTAGTGGGGGGTTAGGTTGTTGTCTATATGTATGTCTCTCTGTTAGCCCCGCGACAGATTGGTGACCTGTCTGACCCTATGGCAGCTGGGATAGCCCCCAGCATGACCCTGGAAATGGATGGATGGATGTTTTAATAGATGAACTAAGGAACAAGAACTGATTTTTTTTTTTTTTTTATTCATGAAATTATGGAGTTAAAAACTGCATTTTGTACTTACTTGGGTTATCGTTGTCTAACGAAACTTGTTTGATGATCTGAAACATTTAGTGAAAAGTATGCAATAAACTAAAATCAGAAATAGGGGCAAATGTAGTTTTTGTATATACCCTATCCATTGCTGGACACCAATGAGTGATAAAGAGTACATTACAGCTCACTCTCATTCACCTTGCCCCTCTCTCTGTCTGCAGGGTTACAAATATGTGACTGAATCAGGAAAGTGCTGTGGAACATGTGTTCAGACGAGCTGCGTGTTCACCACACCTGACGACGTGACGGTGCACGTTATTGAGGTCAGTACTGCAAACCAGCAGCGAATAAGAGCATTACCACCATAGTAATGCTCCCTTTTTGCATTTTGTTTTCACTAATTGGCAATTTACAACCTGAAAACTAAATATTTATAAATTTAAAGCTAAAAACTGTCAAAACCAAACCAACAAGAAGCTTTAATCACACCTACATCAAAACGAGTTATCAGGCCCTCTGTGTTACAGATGATGGTCTCTTTGTGACAGCTGACTTGGTTCTGCTCTTCACATTTTACAGGTCAACAGCTCTTACATACCTCCTAATGACAAGTGTGTGCAGTACACCTGTGAGGAGATCAATGGACAGCCTGTTACCAAAGAAACCAAGACTACTTGTCCTCCCTTTAACTCCTTGGACTGTGAACCTGTGAGTTAATCAGACCTCTAGAGATCACATTATTTCCCGTTTTTCTCCTGAATCACACAGTTCATTTCACACAACATCAAATGTCTTTTTCCTTCAGGGCACTGAGACAACTAACGCTAACGGATGTTGCAAAACCTGTAAGCTGCACGACTAAAGAATTAAACACATTTTAGGAACAAAGTTTAAAACTGTGAATCGTGTGAGTAACTGCTGTCGCGTTCCAGGCAAGATCCGGAGTGTGTGCGAGGTCCGGAGCGAGGAGACGGTCATCGAGGTGAACAGCTGCAAGAGCGCACAGCCGGTTAACATCACGTACTGCGCTGGACACTGTGGAAGTTTGTCCATGTGAGTCTATTATTTGAACTTTAACATGGGAAAAGCCACTTACAGAAAGTTTACTTTATTTAGGGAGAATTCAGTATTCCAACCCCAGAGTTTTAAGTTTTCTTAATTTAACTGCTTGCTCTTCGCTGTGTACTGTTTGTGAGTTGTTCATCAAATAGTTTTTAAACATAATTTACTGTGTAGCAAAAATTGCTATTAGTTAATAATGCACTATTAGAAGCCCCCACGGTAAAAATCTGCTGTAGGGGAAGTTCACTTGGTATAAAGAATTATGAGTGCAACATTAAATTCATTATCTTTGAACCGTACCCCAGTATGCGAGTGCTCAGGATTATGCAATATGTAGAGCGATCATATTTTTCTCACTGTTGATAAGTTACTGTAGTCGATGGAGATGTCAATAGCTGCTGTCTTTCTGTGTGTGTGTGTGTGTGTGTTCAGGTACTCTGTGGCAGCCAACACAATGATGCACGAGTGTGAGTGCTGCCAGGAGGCCACCACCAGTGTGCAGCAGGTGGAGCTGACCTGCACTGATGGCACCAAGCTGCAGCACAGCTACACCATGGTAGGGACGTGCCAGTGCAGCAAAGCAGAATGTGGGGCAGGGACAACGGCCAAACCACAGCGCCGCAGGAGACGCTGATCAACTGTAACTTAAATGCTTTACAAGACCCAAGACCACCTTTAACATGCTATATTGTACCAGGTGTTCTTTTTCTATGTCACAACATACCACTGTGATGTAAACTTTCTTCAGATTTGATCTTCTTGATGAGAAACATTAAAATCTTTCTGCAACATAAACATTTGAAGCAACGTTCTTTGTGGAGACTGATGAACATCAAACACAAATCTCTTTGAAAAACATTTGTATATTCTAGGCAACATGGAGGTTTAACACTTTTTGATGACATTTTGAAGGAAACACTCTTACAGAAAGGTTTTCCAATCCGACTGCTAAGCATCTGCTATCAGCTGACTTCCAGTTCCTACAATTAAAGCAGCTTGTCACCTAAAAATACGTCACATGCGCACCATTTGTTTTTATCTTGTGATGTAAAACTTTGCAATTCATGCTAGATCTTCAATACATTAACATTCTGAAATCAAACACCAACTGAACACCAAAGTTCCTGGACTTAAAGATGCTGTGTATTTCACTAAAATAATCACACTGCATTTTAAACAATAATTTTGGAGTCTGACAGTCTCATAGATGAGAACTCTGGCAGACAAAACTTTGGCAGGCGACAACTTTAGGACTAGAACACATAGTTACCAAGTCACTGTGCAAAAAAAACAAGGAGCATTGTTGGTCTCAAAAACTCTGCAGATACCATCCTGTTGAGCTTCAAACATTCAGATTTCATTTTCAAAGTGGCCTCTTTACTCTGTACTGCCTCTAAACTCTGCAGTTCATTTGGGAAATAACTGCACATCAAACCCTTGTGATCGGACCGAGTGACTGAAAACACTGCAGAGAGCTTCTGTTAACATTGTTACAGATTACTCCCAGTGGAGAGATTCTAATCAGGTCATTCATTCACTCTCTATTGTTACTGCATATATCTCTCTCTCTATATATATATGTATATATCCACAATTAATAATTTGAAATGCACTACACATTTTACAGCTACCAATAAAACAGAAGCAGTTATAGCAGGTCCAAAACATATTGTTCACAAAAGCATCAACATAAACAGACAGTGGACTTGCTAATGCTCAGACTTTGGAAATTAAATACTATAATCACAGGGGAGAACACCAACTAAGTTACCATGGCTACAGTAAAATACAGAGACACTAAAACATTTAGAAACATTAAACTGAGGGTTAGTAAGATTTACAATATGTATCAGATTGCACCACTGCCTCTACTGTACATATACAAACCTCAATAATCATGTCATGACTTATATAATTCCCTGTCACTGATAAGGTTTTCTACAAGTAATTTCTTAAAACCAACGGGGAGTACTCTTTTTCTGATGCTTTGTCTATCTAGTCTCAGTAGGAGCAGAGTTGTGTTTAAGCAGAGACCCTCCATACTTCATCTGAACTGTGATAAAGGGAGAGGAAACAAAACTCTTTGGGGAACTCGGCTTGGCTGCAGTGTGTGAGTGCCATACTGTGGGAGGACCGTGTACATGTGTGTAAGGGAGGGGCTGGAGCTCTGAGTAGAAACTATTGTCAGTGTGAATGCATGTGTGTTGGCATGTCTGCTCTCAGTTTGTCTTGTGTAGTTAGAGCTCCTCAGCCATCTGCAGCAGAGAGTTGATGGCAGCATCCTTGTTGCCCTGCTGTGCGTCCAGTACAGTGCGAACCACCTCCTTATCCAGGTTGGGGAACATGTCCTGCAGAGCCTTCAGGTCCTCCTCAGTGCACGGTAGCCCCTGGTTCCCAATAGCTGGCACGGCAGCTGGCATTGCCATAGGCATCATGCCCTGGTTGTAGACTGCAGGAACCCCTAAAAACACAGGACACACAACAGCTTTTCACTTAGCAGATTGGAGGTTTTTTTTCTTTTTTATCTCAAGCTAAGCAATCGGGGGCTTCTTTTTCTCCACCCGTTTTTCTATTTCTTCTTTTCATATAAACGTTGATGTCCAAAATTTAACCGAGCCAAAGTAAGGGTCTCAGTGGAAATGATATTCAGAAGCTCCGTATTTCAGCCTGTGTTTCCTCAGTGGTACTTTCTCTTTTTGCTGACCTTGAGGTGAACGTGTTTCCTTATATTCCCTTCAGTCACCATACAGGAATTTTGGTGGAAAAAATTCATCTTCTGCCAATTCAATTTTAATTATATAGCGCCAAATCACAACAAATAGTCACCTCAAGGCGCTTTGTATTGTGGGTAAAGACCCTACAATAATACAGAGAAAACCCAACAGTCAAAACGA
>JASGAU010405388.1:2016-12978 GCA_030220045.1 Australoheros facetus
AATCTACAGAGTCTGATGCTCAGCCAAAACCCTTATAACACATTATTGACCATTAAAATGTCTTGTTTTATTATAAATTACAAGTACATGCCTGTGCTGCATTGTTTGACCTGCTTGTGCTGCTGGCCACAAAATGAAAATGATACGCTGCTTTTGTAAGGGGTTATAGTTGCATAAATGCCACAAATGGGTTATTTCAGCCCGTTGGCAGGTGGTTGCCAGGTAACATAATATCTGATATAGATAAGAACCTTCAGGTGACAAAGAGTTTATGTGTCATAGTAAGATTTTAATGCTAATAGTAATTTAAAGCATTTCTGATCAATTTCATGTTAGGTGAGATTAAACAAATGTGCTTTGTTTCAAAAAAAAAAAAAATGAGGGCATTTCAAAGTGACACTGAACATCTGGGTGGTAGTGGTTGACACAAAGTCACTGACTTTACCTTATCAATGGTGTGGATGGCAGTGGTGTAGTTGCTCAGGTAGTTTGCGTAGACTCTGAGTTCCGAGCAGAGCTTTACAAAAACATCTCCAATACATTTCTCTGCGCCCCACTGCTGCAGCCGGGCCTGTAAATCAGCCTGAAACACCCTGAAATACACACAAATACATCTGCCATGTCATGTCTGCACAAACAGACAGTACCTTACAGATATTTGAAATGTGTGTGTGTGCGTATGTGTGTGTCTATACCTGTTGAGCTCCAGTATTTGTGCAACAGGACTGAGGACAATGTGGATGTCAGCATAGCTCAGAATGGCTCTGTTGGAGTTCAGAGCTGCTGTCAGAGGCTCCTTGTACACCTTCAGCACAGCGTTCAGTTTTCCCAGATAAAGACACTCGCTGTGGTGTAGCTCTCTTGCAACGGCACCTCTCCAATCGAGCCGTGCCTAAAACCGAAAGAAAAGGTTAACTGATTGTTCTCCTTCAGTTTAAAGCTGGAACACCTGTGGTAGATCAGGTACTATGTTAAAGCATGCCTGTGAACCATCATCAGCTCTGCTGCTGTCCTGTCCATTGCCCTCTTGTCCCTCCTTCCCTTCATTCCATTTTTTCAGAAAGACGGAAAGAAACTCCACAGGACGGGTCTGAAGGCGTAAGAGAATGGGGAAAAAAGGAAAGCACACACATGCTTAGAACTACATGCAATTATTTATCTTTTTCTTATTCTACTGAACTTCTGCATTACACAAACTCCTCAATAGTAATTCCCACTTGTTCCTGTGTGGTGAGAGCAGTGAGTCCTTCAGTCAGAGCCTCACTGAGATCTCTGGACACGCAAAGCTCATCAAGGTGGATTTTCTCCCACAGAAAATAGCCTAGAAAACAGAGACTGTTTAAATAGACTCATACTTATAAAGTGCTTTTCTACTCAATTTGAGCCCTCAAAGCACTTTTTTACTAGAAGCTTCATTCACACACGCATCCATACAAGTGCTTTTTTTTCTACGCCTAAACACTTTTCAGTTTAGTATATTGCCCAAGGATATGCCAACATGTAGGTTGGAAAAGCCAGGGCTCAAACCACCGACGTTCCAATTAGTAGATGACCAGCTCTACCTCCTAGCCACACCCACCCCACGCCACTGCGCAAGTCAGCATGTATGTGGAACTCACCCAGAGCCCGGCCCCTGGCCTCGAGGCTGGCCCACTGTAGCTGTGGCCCCAAGGTGCTCCTCAGCTCCACCATAGCCTCCTCCATCCACTGAGCCTGTGTGCACCAGCCCTGCAGTACAGCCTCACACACATACTGCAGCGCTGGGGGTGCTGTCTGGTGATCTGAAAGTCCAGTATGCACACTGCCAGCAGACCACTCGCTGAGGACTGGGAGGAGATAAATAATTGGGTACTGTAGTCTACCAAATAATAACAGGGGAGCGGCGTATTCCTATGCTTTGGGTGTTTGGAAATATTTTGGGTTAAAAGTTTCAGGGGTTACGCACTGTTCTGGAAACTCCCAGTTGCCAGACCCACTGGCGCCCGAATCTCCAGACCAGTCAGAGTGGAGAGATTCCGGATGAGAGCCACTCCTGATGCTACAGAAGTGAGGGGAGACAAGTTAAAGAGGTAATGAAAAAATGTTGATTAGAGAGAACTGTGTGCAAGATCACATCTGATACCAGATGCAGCAAGCGGGCAGAATATGTCAATCCCTCCTCCTTCTTCAGTTGGAGCCACCATGCTGCACAATTTTTCCCAGAATTCCCTATGATCAGGGGTCAGCAGAGTCTTCTCTGATAGGCTACTGCCTGAAAAGTCAAGGGTAGAATTACAGAGCAGATTAGCAGAGTAGATTGTTGCGAGCGAAAACAAATTGATTAAAATTATCACGGACTTTTCAAACAACTTCATTAAAATAAGTCACAAAATGGTTTCATAATAAATTTCAGCACTGGATTTTAGTCCAGTTAGACTCAAACAGACCCCAGCAGTGTGTCCACAAATTAATCAGTATGGGATGATTGATTCTCACTGTGAAGCAGGTGAATTTCCTCTGTTCCTCCACAAGCTAGCAGGCCAAGCCTCTGAACTGACTGCCCAGGAATGGCCCTCTCCACCTGGTTTAGCAGAGATGAGAGAGTCCCTCTGTGGTCATACACAACCACAATCACACCGGCCTTCACTCCGCTCAACACCAGCTAGATTAAAAAGAGCAAACAAGGAGGAATGTTATTTGTTCATCATCCCATTGTGCATTTTATTTCTACACTCACGTGTTTTATGCCTGCTCTATTTCAGGGCATACAAAACAGATGAGATTGGGACGTACCTCATAAGCAGGAATTCTGTTGGAGATGAGCAGTAACAGGGCAGGAGTGGTTGGATGAAGGGGAGAGACTGTGTGACTCAGAGCAGGTCTGTAGGTGAAGGAGGACAGCGCTCCTCTGGCTTTGGTCAGTGTTTTGCTGGAAGAAAATGTACAGTACTTTCAACATATATATATAATAACATTATATTATACAGCTGTTTTGTGTGCTCATATATTAGTTGCTTCCTGTACACCGGTATTGATTCAAAAATAAATGTGGCAACCACCAGAACTGAAACATGAAGCCAACATAAGAAGTGCCAAAAAGTGCAGTTCCTCCAATGACCACTTGAAGCTGGCTCCTAAAGTGAGTCACTCCCAATAGATGCTCATGTTAAAAAGCCCAACTAAACAGCAGAAATAAATGTGTTTACAAGCTGGTACAAAAATGGTTTTTGGGCTCCAGGGATCAATTTCCTCTTCATAATAACTGTTTGATGTGTAATATCGAGGATGCAAAAAAAAAAAAAAAAAAATGTCCACAAAAACAAAACAAAGCATGGTTTGGTTGAAGCTAAGTGAGGATGTTCCAATATGTGGTTAAACAATCACCTGCTAATACCGGAGGCCTGGACTCTCTCCCAGTTCTGAGGTGCACTCATGGTGCACTGTCCTCTTTCCAGGCTGAGAGAGAGGCTGGGAGAACTAGCGCTCCTGGGAGGCCAGGAGAGGGAGGGCTGAGGGATGAATGTTATGCCAGAGCTGGGCCTCCCTTTTTGGGTACTTCCACCTCTGGCTATTTCTGGCTTTGTGTAGTAGCCCCAGGCTCTCCTGGTACTCACAGATAGTCCTGCAAATAACACAGAGTATATGCATCTGTCACTGCATATCTAAAGTCAGGTTTTTACTAAGGCAATCAGTAGCTACATGTGCTTAGCAAAGAGTTGGAAAAGCAAGTGCCTGATAATCAATAAAATATATTAATCATAGTCATAAATATTTTGCTCAGCATATAGTCTATTAATAAAGCAAAGAACAAGCCATGCCCTGGGAAGTGTATACTGGTCCCTTGTTCTCTTGTTTGTAGGGGTTAATCTGAATCACGGTTAGCCTGCTCCTTCACCCAGGACCAATTTGCCTTGGGAGACTCTACCAGGAGCAAATTCCCCTGGTTCTGACTAAGATGTCCCCTTGATGCCCCTTAGGTGAGGTATTCTGGGCATATCCTACTAAGAAGAGGCTCTGGGGCAAACTCAGCACATGCTGGAGAGATATCAGCTGTCTTGGGAACGCCCTGGTATCCCTCAGGAAGAGCTAGAGAAGGGAACGAGCGAGAGAGAGGTCTGAGCTTCTCTGCTAAGACTACTGCCCCTGCAACCCTGACCCAGATAAGAAACAGAAAATGGATGGATGAAAGGCAAAATACTCTATGTTCAAAAATTGTGTTGCTGTAGTTTTCACACCTCCTTTCTTTTCCACTCACTCTTCTCCTCCTGAAGCTTCTCTCTGATTTTCTGCCTGAGCCTCCTCTCCTTCCTCCTCTCTTCCTCTTCCTCTGTCATTCCTGGACATTGCTGATTGAGGTTCCCATACATCTCTGCTGCCTCCCGTGGAGTGAGCCAGTCCAGTGTAGAGACACAGGAGACAAAGTGGTTTTTCCATGCACCAAACTCTTTTTCTCCAGGAATGTAAGGAAGGAACCAGCCTCTTCTGATGCACCGGCCTGCCCACAGACAGTCCTAAAAAGAAGATGATTTTATTTTATTAATGACGCACAAATAAATTTCAGCTCATTTCTGGGCCTCTCACCTGCTCAGCTAGAACCGTCCAGTGCCAGCTGACTTGGGCAGCTTTGCAGAGGTCACGGGGGGACAGAAATGACATCACATACAGGGAGAGAAACCGAGGCAGCACCGCCGTGAAGTCCGCTTTAGTCACCGGAACCGTCTCAATCAACACATCCCGACAGTACCTACTCAGATTACAGAGGTTTCCAGCTTTAACCGTGCAACTGTGTTCACTTAACTGGTTAGATTCAGGCTGAGATGAATGGTTAGGACAGAAAAAAATGTAGAAACCACGTTACTTGAGCTGTGACTTGGAGCAGCGAGAGAGCAGACAATGCAGCAGATGTTTCCTCTGTCTGTCCGTCCACAGATCAAACCAGTGCAACACAAGATTCACCCTCTCCTCAAATAACTGGTAGAAAATAGGGTAAGGACACCAACAAATGACACATACAGCACTGTGCCCTCATTTTAAAAAAAATATTTTGCTTCCAAGGAGCCAGACTTTCTTGCATTTTTAAGTGGTCTTGACCAGTAGTTCACCAGGCTTTCTGAAGATCTTTCAAATTTTTTCTTTGGACACTGGCTGCTTTTCCACTCATTTTTAGTGCAGTTCTTGTACCTTACCATTTTCAGAGGAATGTTTTTTTTGTTTGTAAGCCACTAAACACTGACCTATGAATCATTCAAGCACACAAAAGGTTCCTAAGTCAAGGGATGAACCAGTGTTGTGTCTACACATAACAGTTTGACAGACATGAAATAGTATTTTTGCACCAACGAGGTGATTCCCAAAGAGCTATCAGCTGTAAACTTGGCATATCTCAGCATGATGTGCAGTGGTTCCTTAAAAAGTTTGAGCAAATGAGAAGGGAATAACCCTGATTTTCTTTTTTATGTAAGAGGGGCGGGCAGTAAATAAAGGATATGGCCTCGAGTTGCTGCTAATCCTCAAACAGGAAGTAAGTGAAGGTCAAACTTCACTTCAAATTTGCTGTCTTTCCACTCATGGGCTATGGTTGGACAATCATGTTCTGCATGCTTTTATTTTAGCTAGAGGACCAAAGCTTCCAATGTACACAGCGGCAAGCATGCAATGCTGGTTCAATTGGAAAAACAATCAGTTTACCCTTATAATCAGCATAAACTATCTTTTGTTGCGTGTGCCTCCACTTGAAGCGCACCTACATCAAATCAGGTTAATTGAGTTGAAAGGGTTAATTGAAGTCATTAATTTCACCCTGCTTTGCCACGATAGCATGATGATAGGAAATCTGTAGCGTTCTTGATTTATTTTTTTGAAGTTCATATGCGCACCACAACAGATTTTTAGAGTGAGAATTTCAGTACGTAAAGCCTGCGCTTTACTGTCATGCATTGACACATTTTTGCTAACAAAGTATCACAATTTATCTGCAGGGGGTCAGGATGGTTTACATTGTATTTCTGACCTGCAGGTTGCTCCGCTTATTACTGAGGGGAGTCCAGCTGCTGAAGCGGGTTTCGGTCCGGAGGTCGCCGGCCTGCTGCGGCTCAGAGTCCGTCCCGCGCAGCTGCCACCGTTTCACCGAGCGAGGGGCTGATGCCAGGCTCGTCTCCATGTGCACGGAGAGTTTAGCCACCTTTGAAAAAAACGCCTCGAGTTCCGCTTCACTTAAAGTCCGATCGATCTGCTATCTGATTGAGGTCTCTAAGCCAAATGTTTACTTGCTGCGCTGCGCTCTGCGGCCGGTCACCTTAGAGACGCGTCAACAAAAGGATGAGAAGCTGCATTCCTGCACACAGCGCATCCTGCACATTAATAATTAAACATGCAGGGTTCCCATGTGAGCAATCAAAATAAAAGCGTCAAACTCTACTCTGCTTTAATACCTGATGCATGAGGGACCTAAGATTATTCCTGTGGCACCCTGTACCTACCAAATTAGCAATAGTGATGTGTTAGAATCTTTTTTCTTAAATAAAGACAAACTGTATTTATTAACATGTTAAATGTCGTTTTGAAGCATGTTAGTTACACAATTAATATTACAGTACTTTCTTTAATATACACATTAACATGGACTCCAAACACTGAACAGCCTGTGCTCGCTGAAATACGTTTAGCAAACATGGTTAAGCTGTTTTCATGCTGATCAGATGCAAAATTATTTTTTATGATATAAACAGCGGTAGGTTTGAGCAGTTCTAGCCACCCATACCTTCTTCTCTTCCTTTTAAGCTGAATCTACTGCACCTCCTTTCTTTTTGAACAGCTTACAACAGCAGTCAGGAAATTCAAACAACTTTATTGAGTCCAAAAAAAAAAAAAAGAGAGAGAGAAGTTAACCCACCCCCCAAACACAAGTTAAAATGCAGTGACCAAAAAAGAAAAAAGATTTACAATCAAAGCAGCATCAAATAATTACATCAAAACTCTGAATCCTAAACTCAACATGAAAGTGACTTAAAGTTTAGAACCAATAAGGCAAAAATGATTAAATTATAAAATTAAGGCTTAGTTGTGATTGGACATTTGGACTATTTAGTCTTCTCCAGCTTCTAACCAACAACACACCAGCGATAATGTGTGCAGTGCATGTTGTGTGTCGCATGGGCATGTGCAAACATGCTGAGATGGATTGGTATCAGTCCACTTCAGCAAAATCATAGGCAAAAATCGCAAACTGGAGTTGATATACTGCTCCTCTGTTCTCACAACTCACCAAGTATTTGTGTTATTTTTTGGCTGGTTCAAAGGATTATTAATCTAAGCTGTTGTTTATAGCTCTAATACTGAGAATTTGAAACTAAAGCCTGTACAGTACCTATACTTTGAAAAATCTAGCTATGCTTCTTACCGTGAGGAGACCGAGTGCAACCCAGTAATCTACATATGACCTCTGATCAGTGCCAGAGGAGCAGGTTTACAGACATTTCACTTTCAGGTGATCCGCATCACTTTGGTTAGCAATGTATTGCAAATCTGGACTGCTTGGAAATGAGTGAACACACTACAGCCTGATGCACCAAAGCCAATATGCAAACTACACTATACTGCACATTAGCTAAAGATCGCAGGAAACACAAACGTCCCTCAGTCCTTATACAAACCACTCCAAATGCAGTCACAGCTTATGTGGTGCATCCCCATTAGATTATCCTATAATACACCCACCCCCGTACAGACAGGGAACGCTGGCGAGCAGCTTTGCCGTCATTTCCATCATGAATACATTCGAGAATCAGTGCCTACAAGATTGCTGAAACCTTATATGGAGGAGAGAAACTACCTAAATCAAAAATAAATGGTTTGATTAAAAATGTATGTATAAAACATTAAAAATATAGAAATAATTTTTTTAATTTATAAATTATCTATTAAATGTTACATAAGTTGACATTTCTGTTTTAAATTGCTTCTGTATTTATTAAGTAACTAAGTCTGTATGCTCCATCTCTTTCCAAACATACTTTTTTCCCCCCATTTATGCATATTTGGTTCAGGCTTTCGGTTGGAGGCAGCCACTTCTGATGTTGATCAACCAATACGTGACACGTTGACCCCATGGCACGTACAGTGGCAGAAAAATGCATAAAGAAATGCAAAAAATGTAGAAGAAATATGCTTGAGGAGATAAACAGAACATATTCAATGGGGGGATGGGAGAAAACAATTGAATTGAATTGAATTTGAACATTGAAGGGGAAGCAAATAAGTTAAAATGAATATGAAGGTAAATAAGTACAGAAGCAACTTAAGACAAATATACAATTTTTGATGATCAACTGATTTTTTTTCACTATATTTTGGTTCTTTTAATTGCATATATTTAGTTATTTTACATGTATTGATTATGGCAGTTTCAACCCACCATACTTACAGTCTCCCTAGATACTATAAATGAAACAGCTGGCTCAAATGTGGTTGAGAAGTGTTGCGAAGACAAAAATCAGGCGCTCGCAGTCCTCGGGATCTCTTGACTGTCGGCCAAATTCAGTTTCTGACTGGAGAAGCAGCGTCAAGAAATATAGCGGTTACAAAAGCCACTTTATTTCAGAGACATTTTGAAAGCAATTAAGTGCTCAAACAAAAGGATACATAGAAGAACTCAGCTCCTCCAGCTGTGGGGAAACAAAAAAAACAAACTGTTTTACTTCACAGCAAATGCCAAAATGATTGTTGATCATTTCTAGACTTTATTCTGTTTAGCATGAAGCAAGCTGACTAAACTCTTTAAGAGTTTAGGACTTGCCGGAGGATAAGCAGCTAAATCCTCACGGGGATACTGAGTAGTTACATGACATCAGTGAGAGGATTATTCAGCAACGCTGTAAAACCGTCAGGCTCGATGCCACGAGCTATGAAAGGAATATTTTATGAATTATGTCACCGAGGCCTTACATTAAGAAGCAACTTGTCCATGTTGGTGTCGCAGGCCATTTTCCTCTGATCCTCGGGCATTTCATCCACCTCTCCGTAGAGGTCAAAGTGCAAGCATGCCAGCTTCTCCTGCATCTCTCTCACATGTTCCATTTGGTCAATAGAGCACTCGTTGCCTAAGACATAAGACAGCACAGTTAAAACGGTTCTCAATTTAAGAATCAGCAGTTATCTGGATCTATCATATCTCTCTATATCTGTACAAGATCACTGATATTAGCAGATATGTGTCTGACAGTGTGTGCTCTGCTGAATTGTTCTTTATTGTGTGTAAATTACCAAAAGCCTGTAGTTTCCCTGAGTGGAAGTCATTGAGGAGACTGAGGAGGCCGTTCTCCATCTCCTGTACATCTGAAACATCTGTCAGAAAAGAGTGCTGGATGGTCGGTGCTGCCTGGCCCTGGCTAGCTTTACCACCCAAACCCAGCTGATATTTGGGTTTATCTTTGACTCCCCTTGAAACAGACAAAAGCACAGAAAGGAGTGATTACAAGTGACAGGCAGCCAGAGCTGATCAGTGACCTCAGTTCGTTTAATCCTGGGTAAACCAGAAAAAAATATGTGTAGCTGTAAAATAGTTTTTACCTCCTGCTCTTGCTCTTCTGGCTGGAGTGAGTCCCCATGTTGTGGCTGTAGCCGACATGCCGTCCGCCGGAGGAAGCGGTATTCTTCCGGCCCGAGCCACCGGACGGAGCCGCCGCGTTGGTGGATGTTCGGGGACTCTTTCTTTTCAGCTTCCGCTCCTCCATAACTTCATGTTATGGTGCTGTTTGGTGAGCTACCCGAGCTGGATAGGTAAACCACGAAAAGCGGACAGGAGGTACAGCAGTCAGCGCTGTAAGCCCAGCCCAGTGGCTAACCGTATAGTCAGCCTGGCAGGGTGGGCAAGCTAACGCTAGCTCAGCAGCGAGCTAGTCGGCTAATCGTCAAACTTCTGACACAGCGTTTAAGCCACGCAGCACAAACATAAGCCGATCAACATATTTACTCCCAATAGCAGCAGATAAAGCTATAATTTAACTCTACTCGTGACAGATTGTTCACGAGATTAAAACATTTACAAATTGATAGCAATGTCCGAACGTACCCCGCAGCCTAGGTGGCTAGCTCCAAACTCCTGAAAACTTCCTGTTTTGGTAGGACGGAGCAGATCGGGATCGCGTTCCAAACCGTAGCGCTTCACGGCCACTATTCGCAACCAAATGAAGTAAAACAAGCAGAGTAATGAAATTAAAATATGAGTATAAGTTTAGAAAACAACAAAAATACTTATTTTCAAGTAGAACAAAGTCTTCGTCCTGCTCTGTAGAGTCCCCCTGTGGTCCCTACGCCCCGGCTGCATTCCATTATAGTTCGCTATTTTCTCACACGTACAGTAGTATTTGTTTTTAAGGGTGTTGGCTAATAATATTTTACAAGACAGTTAATATTATTCCTCAAATTTATCTTATATATTCATTAATTTTGAACTTTTATTTTTTTTTTTACTAATTAAGATTTGTGTACGTTCATAAACAGAACTTTATTCTTTGAGGAGAAATTATTATTTTTTCTTTCTTTTTTTAAATCAATGTTTTTCCCCCTCGCTATGAAGCACATTTTGCACTTTGAAGTATAACTGTGCAGACTCGTTAATTTTCTGTCACTGAGCTAACAGAGGTGCGGTTGCTTCAAGCAGCCACAAGAGGGCGACAGGTGAACATCCAATCATGAGCCCCTTCCTCTCCCCTTTTCTTAATTAGAATTCTTTGCTGATAAACATAATGAAAAGAGGCGCTTTGTACACTTTAATTGTGCATATTTTCATAAATAAAAATGAAATTAAAAACGCGGCTTAACTGAATTCCAGAAAGACCATTCAGGTGACTGACAACGCCAAATATTTGGCACTGAATGAGGATCTGAGTCTGTGTGTGTTTAGGGGTGCGCGTGCAATGCCATTCCAGTCCTAGTCTTGAATAGCTTCATAAATAGCTGATTTATTTACTTTAACTAGCACAG
>JASGAU010405389.1:0-10704 GCA_030220045.1 Australoheros facetus
CATTTGAACCTGTGTAATGTGGTGCAGTTTATTATGAGAAATGTCCAGAAGCTTTAAACTTGTCATGGACTTAAAAGATGTGGATGCCACTTGTTTGATGTGATTCCAATTCATTCTTAGTTCAATAAGGTGACTCAAGCCATCAAAGACATTCTCTCCCAGAGTAACAAGTTTATTACTATTTAGATTTAAAGTCTGGAGGGAAATCAAACTGGAAAAAGCACCGCTTTCTATCTCTGATATGCTGTTGATATTCAGGTCTAATTGTGTCAAATTTAGCAGATCTCTGAAGCTTGTTGTGTGAATTGTTGAAATTTTGTTTTTAGATAGATCAAGGCCCGTCACAGTTGAGGGAATATCTCCAGGAACAGCTCTGAGTTTACTACCGACACATATGGCAGTATTGTTGCTGATTCTGCAAAACTTCAGGGAATATCCTCCAGCTGGAACAGCAAAACTGATGATGCCCAGCATGACGACAGTAATGTTTAGTTTGCAACGGTATGATTCTCTTCTTAGTTTGTTTTCGCCATCCTCCAATCCAAGAGCCATTTTTAATCCTTGTAACAAACAAAGAGCCAACCAAAGCCAAATCCAGCCAGAAAATGTAATGTATATTCTGCCTGGTGAATGTAACTGTTGTAGATAATCCTGAGAACCCCAAAAAACAAAACAAAACAAAAAGACAGTCAACATCACAACAAATGGCAAATACTCAAAAATAAAAGACTGTTATTAAATATCGCCGTAGCTTAGTGCAATATGTAATTGTGGTATCAGAAGTGAATATATCTATTCTTAGAAAGCCCCTTTCACCACATAATAAATACAGAAATACACCAAAAACCTCGAGAATGATCCCTATTGAAAATAATACGTCTCATACTTACTGTATCAACTTGTCTTTAAACAGTCCTCCTTTTCTCTTCAGTGAACCATTTGTGGCACTAACCACTTCTTCCTGTTGTTTCTGTCTTTTTTTCTATTAACTGACCATTAAAAAGGAAGTGAAAACATCCAAGGAAAGATGGTTTTTACTGGGGTCCCCTTGAACATACAGGATGCCATATATTAATGTGCAGTAAGATCCTGGTAATTTCTTAGCATACCAAACTCCCAGTCATCTGTCTTGCTAAGACTTTTCATAGGACCCCGATCTTCAGAGTATGGGCTTTAATGTTTGTTAATTTCTGTTTCACTTGAGCGTCATGCTGGGGGTTTTGCTCTTTGCACACTTCTGCTGGAAAGTCCAGAAATGACTGAGCATTCACACACACCGGACATTCCTCTTTTCCTCTTTTCCTTGCCTTCTAGATTCACTAAAACAATCCAAATTAATTAAACTCTATATGAAGCGATGTCTGAAAGTCTAAACCCACATTTAAAATCTGATATTTTATGTAAACCTAGAAGTACATGTGTGAAACTTTTAATTTTTATAGTTATCACATGAATTAAAAACAAGAATAACACTATGACCGCAAAGACTAAACTTGAATCAACTTTCCCTGTTGTGAGGAAACCTGTAGACAATGTGGCTGCTGAAAGCCGATAGTAATTTAATAAACTACAGCAAAAGCAATCCAAAAGAATAAAAAGTATCTACTGTGGGACCATGAAGTGTCAGAGTAAGATTGATTACATAAGACAGTGAACCTGAAAATGTTCAGCTTGAGGCTTCAAAATATGGCAAACCATTGAGAGAAGTCATGGTGACTAATTCATTTTATTTATGGAAGAAGAGAGAGCTAAGTTCACATCAGTCAAAGAAGAAAAACAGATGCATGACTGGGGAATGCACCAGGTTGAAATGAACTGGAATTTTTTTTACAGAGCATAAATTACTGAGGGAATTTGTTTCATGTCACTTGTTTGTCCATAATTTATAAACAGCATGCAGAAATTATAGAAGCATTCAGGATTTAACTTTCAGGCAACCAAGCTGCAGTCACAACGTATAGAAATTATAACAGTGACTGCCATCACACATATGAACTTGGGTGACAACCAGTGGCGTGGTGGCCTTCGGGAGGTTCGGGAGATTTCCCAAACGGCAGGTCGTTTCCATGCTGGACCGGCCGGTGAGCAGATTTTTTTTTTTTACCCAATTAAGCACAGCTCTCATGGCCACAGGTTAAATTATGGTTTGTCCGTTGTACGATTGGATAAAAGGCCTCTCCAAACCAAGCTCCCGGGCTGAATTTCAACCCCAGCCCGCCCTTGGTGACAACCCTTTTTTGATCCATAGAGTTTATAATAGTTTATAATAATAACATCTTTAACTCTTTGGGGAAGGCTTTCCACAATGTTTAGGAGTGTATGGGAATTTTTGTCCAAGCCTAACTCCTGAAAAACCACCTCACCCCTCATAACCCCCCCCCCCCTTCATCAAACATTACACTTGGCACAGTGCAGTTAGAGAACTACCGTTCTCCTGGCAACCACCAAACCCAGACTCACCAGTTTCATTAGAGTGCCAGATGCAGAAGTGTGATTTGTCACTCCAGAGAATATCTCCACTGCTATAGAGTCCAGTGGTGATATGCTCTACACCACTGCATCTGGCACTTTGCATTGTGCTTGGTTATTTAAGGCTTGGATGCAGCCGCTCAGCCATGGAAAGCCATTCCATGAGTATTTTTTTACACACTGTTCATGAGATAATCTGAATGCCTGCCATATGAAGTTTGGAGGTCTCTGTGATTTTTACACAGCCTACCACTTCATGGCTGTTGCTGTTGTTCGCAATCACTTCCATTTTGTTATAATACCACTCACGACTCAACTTGTTTCACAGGTGGCATCCTATCAGGGTGCCACACTGGAATTTACTGAGCGATCCATTCTTTCACAATTGTTTGTAGGAGCAGTCTGGATGGCTAGGTGCTTGGTTTATACACCTGTGGCCATGGAAGTGACTGGAACAGAGTAATAAAATGATCACATTATACTTTATAACTATTTAGTGGATCTCTTTGCATTTATTGTACAGTATACTGTTTCCTTTAGCTATGATAAATATTGTAAAATGTTATCATGTAATTATCTTGCATTTCTGATGCAAAAAGGCGTTACAAAAATGACACAAACAAAATTTTCAGAAAGTCCTTGACTTTTACTTCTTACAAAACAAAACTTGTTTTGGTAATACTTGAAACAAAAACAAAGCATTTTAAAATTTAATTATGAGTGAATTATGTTGTTTGTGTCATTTTAATGCCGACACCCAGATTAACACTATAATCATTAACAAAACAAACCACATTGAAGTGACCATAGTCAGGCTGTTTTTTTATCCTTTGATACTCCCATTCTTCAGTTTCAAACAAAATCTAAACAATTTGTTTGTATATGTGTATTATTTAAAATATTTTGTACAGAAACACTCATAATATTTAGATAATTTAAATACAGTACCATTCAAAAGTGTGTGCAAACTTTTGACTGGTACTGTATCTGAATATTGTAAGTGATGATTACAATTATCAACACATGGCAATAAAATCAAAACCTTTAATGCTTGCGAACATGCCCATATAATTAAAGCATCAGTCATTTTAGGTTAGTGTAAATGTGGGGGTGTTGTTCACTGTTATTCACCTGGGCAAAAATGGATTTATCCTTACAGGACACTGATGTAGGGCTTTTGTCTTTTTGAAGGTAACTTCAGTGCTTACCCAACAAATGAGACTTTGCTCAGATGAGAGCCGATTGAAGAAACCATCGACCTGTCAGTGCTGAGATGACAAGACAAATAATTTTTAATACTTTACATAAAGTTTTCTAAATACTGAAAATGAGTGTCTGTCTGTTGTTATCAGTTCATCAGACACTCATTAAACACTTAGTTGTAAAACAATCTTCCTGTTTAATTATATTTATGCTCTTCAACTGACTTTCCATTTGTGTTGATTAGTAAGCTTTACTAAAACAATTTTTCAGTTACACTTAAAATAAAAGGCAGGTAATAAAAAAAACAAAAAACAAAACAACAAAAACTGAGCACTTATAATAAACGTATGCCACTTTTGGTATTGATACAATAAAATGAATCTCCAAAAAGTATGAATGACATCAAGACTTAGCGGACACTGTGAGAAGTAATGACTCTGCTTCTGGATTTTCTCTGGTCTTCAGAGCCTTCCGGAGTTTCTCCTAGAACAGCTCGGTGTGTTCTGTGGCTTGTGGCCAACTCAAGTAAGTTTTCTTCTTCAGCATCTTCCTCATGCGATGGTAAGGAGAGAGCAGATAACTGGGAATCTCCTCCAGGAACACGAGGATGAGCACATCCTTCTGCTCATCGAACAGACGGAAACTAAAGATAGGATGGAGAAAAGGGAAGCTTTGGTGTTCAGTGTACATACGTCTCTTACGATATTGTGTCTCTCCTTAGTTGTGTTCCAATTACCAGAGCAGTGGAAGTAGTTTATAAGAAATTAGAAGACAATCCCATCCTTTTATAACAGAAACACCTTCAATAATGAGGGTATCTGCTCATGGAACTGTGTCTTCAATTTTCATATTTCACAAAAGACCCAGTACTACAGGCAGAAACATGGGTGCACCATGGGTTACTTAGTTTCACCTATTGTGACTAACTGTGGAGGAAATGGAGAAGAGGGTTCCTATATCCTATCCTGAAACACCCCCGAGTGATTGGTTTAAGCATGTGGATGACACCTGGATAAAAATCTAGTCTCAGAACATATCACAGTTCACTAAACACATGACCTTGGTAGACAAAAGCATCAGGTCCACCAGGAAGTATATAAAAAATGAAATTGCAGTCTGTAATGAAGGACAAAATAAAAATAAACATTTAAAGAATATAAACTGAGAGGAATTCCTTCCCATCAAATCAAACATGCTTGCGTGTTTGCTTTTGTGTGTGTGCGCACAGAGGCGTCACCCAGGCTTTGCATGGTGCTACACTGCATTACCTGGCTGTCTGGATCTCTCTAGAGCACCATTCACTCTCGAGGTATCTGTGACTAATTATACAGATGGTCTTCCTACTTCCATAAATGGCATCTGTGATGTTATCTATGATGGGTTTTCCTAAGGAAGATAAAAAGAAAAAGCTACAATCAGTAGTTAAACTTTATTCTTTGCAGTAGACCAGTTGGAAGAGTGGAAACAGCTGGATAACAACAAAGAAGTGATGACAAGGTGGAATGAAAAATCCAAGACACAAATATCTATCAAAGTAAATGACCAACATCATAGCTGAAACACCAGAATGCAGGAATATGAATTAACTTAATTGAGGGGAAATGAAAAATATTGGTTGTTATCAAGCTTAACAATAGATAACAGAAAGAATTAAACTAATCCCTAGACAAAAACACAGTTGCGGTCAGAGATTGTCCTACATTTCTCACTGGCATGAATGCCATGACAATTTTTGGTTTCAATTATTTCTTTGAATATTTTTTTTTCCCCACGGTAGAATTATTGTACAATATATATTTTTAAAGACTTAAATAAACAAAACAAGAATTCAGTGCATTAGATTATTTTGTAGTTTGTCTCTTCCATTCAGGCTCGCAACTGGTAGTTTCTCTTTCCCAGCATAAAAAGGATTTTTTTAACAGCACTCACTGTCGACCAATACTCAATGAGAACACTGCACAAAGTGAATGGAAGTTAACAGAATCCTAAACAGAAACTCAATCTTGAATCTATAGACAAAGA
Source organism: Australoheros facetus (assembly GCA_030220045.1). Classification (NCBI taxonomy): domain Eukaryota; kingdom Metazoa; phylum Chordata; class Actinopteri; order Cichliformes; family Cichlidae; genus Australoheros; species Australoheros facetus. The sequence goes on from JASGAU010405389.1 coordinate 5,695, forward strand.
ATTTAAGAAGAACAACAGAACACAAGAAAGCGCACAATTAAAACACTTTGCTGAAAATTAGCAATAAAAGACTAAGGGAAAGCATGGAGGGAACTATATATACACCAAGACCAGAAAACTCAGTACAAAAGACATGGGAAACCTGGTGGCGAAGCAGCACGATGGCTCTATGTATACAAAAGATGGTGACGGTGGAGAATTTCACTAGTCACTACCTGCTAACACAATTTCCTGAATCCGATGTTCAACATTTGTTCCGCATGACTTTTCTCCAAGGTCATTTGCACCCCTCCAGTGGGGCACGCCCCACAGTTTGAGAAACAATGGCCTGTAGAACTTTGCTATTAAATACTTTACTCGCACAATGTGTGATATATTGGAACAGGAAGTAATTTAGCTGTAGGCTTAACATCACTGAGCAGAGATTTACTTATTTTAAAAAATGTAAAAAATTTGTACAAAATTTTTAAAAAGTCAAAAATTTAAAATCTGTCTGGACCACTGTGTAGACCTTTGCCTAATCAATATTCTTATCAAGTTGTAGATGAATTGGCTAATAAAATATGAAAATATGCAAGAAGAGATTAAAGTTAAATGTCAATCTGTGGTAGTTCTTGAAAACTTCCAAAATTTGTAAAAAAGCAAAAAAAAAAAGGGTGAAAAACCTGAATTTCATCTGCAGCATATTGTATAGATTTGCTCAAAAATTGAAAATCCATCTGCCCTATTTTGGCCCTTATCCAAAGACTATTTGTGCCATGTTTTAGAAGATTTCAAATAAAAATCACAGAGGATTAGTAAGTTATTCAGTAAAAAGTTGATGGACAACAGATGGATGCCAGATGGCTTGGTATCGGATAAGCTCTGCTGGCTGTCATCTATTGTCAACAGCTGAGCTAATAAAAAGTAGAATCCCAACAGAAATGACAAAATAGGATACAAGAATCAAAAACACCACAACTCTATCATCCCATACACTCGAGAGATCATATGTAAGGTACTCTTGTAACATACTCTCTCTTTTGATAATGGTAATAATTTGTGCCTCCACATACAAATAAATCCACCAATGGGATGTACAGATTTGTAAAAGCATCATGGGAAATGTACTGAAATCCATTTTCATACAACCATTTTCTTATCCAATTCAGGGCGAGCTTGGGGTCTATCTCAGTTGACATTGGGCGAGAAGCAGGGTACATCCTGCATCATTTACAATCACATCCACATTTAGGGTCCATTTAGAATCATCAGTTACCTAACATGCATATATTTGGACTGTGGGACGAAGCTAGAGAACCCACGCAGGCCAAGGCAGAACATGGAATCTCAAAAGGCCCCAGCCAGCGGGTTCAAACCCAGAACCTTGATGCTGTGTGGCAACACTGTATCATACTGTAAAACCACTGACCTTTACTTCAAAGTAATTTTTGTGATTAAATTTTTGCAGAATTTCACTAAGATTAATGAACCAAGCACTTGATATAGGGCCATGGAAAGATATTCAAGTAGAGCCCATGAATGAAAATGTGGTCACTGGGGTGTTTATAGTGTGTAAGGTGCTAGAGGATGTTTGAGGATGACCAAAATAATTTTAACTGCACTACACGTAGCACTTTAGTCTGGATTGAAGTGATGGGCAGATAAAAACAAACAGACACACTAATCAAGCCAATAACAATTAACTTTGAAACCTGCAGTCTTACCTGGTTCAAAGTCTCGATGGTGTAGGCACAGTCTCCAGCCCTGTTCCCCTTCCAGTTTGGGTAACAACTCTTTGATGACCCAAAGCTCATCGTGGGTGTTATAGGAGATGAAAGCATCATACTGATAAGGAGTTTCCTTGTTTTTGTGCTTTTTGTCAAAGAGCCAAGCCACAAATAGGTAATAGGCATAGACCAGCTGCAACCTCATGAAATGGTAGGTGAAGGACACCACCATGAAGCAGAGGATTGCACATGTGGTGAAGACAAAGCAAAGGAAGCCAGTGTCGATTGAGCAGAAGTGGGTGTCAAAGTCCAACAGCATTGTACCTCTGAATTCTTTTGGATAGTTGCACATAAAGTTATAGGCATCAAAAACTTGAGTTTCTCTGGCATTTTCTGCCCACTGGAGGAACCAGCTGTTATCACAGTTACAGGTGAAGCTATTGCCCTGAAGATCCAAATAAATCAAACCTGGTAGGGACATTATTTCTTCTTGGCGGATAACTGAATATAAATTCTCTCTCGCCTGCAGGAACTCCAGCTTTGTTAGGTTGGCATCTATAAGGAAGTCTAGAGAGTCGAGAATTGTCCTGGATATGTAAAGGCTTCTAAGGTTTGGAATTGGGAAAAACAGAGCTGGAGAGAGTTCTCTAATTTCATTTGAAGAAAAGTCAAGATTTTGCAGATGTGGCGTGTAAACAAAGGTGTCTTTGTCCAGAGAACGAATTTGGATGCTCCTGGCTTTGAAACTCAAAAGATTTGTCAAACCTTGCAAGAAGTTGACCGGCAGATAATAATGCAGCCTGTGGTGCTGCGAAGTAATACGCAGCTCCTCCAGGTGGGACAGATTAGAAAATGGTGGATCAGACAAAGGTTCATTTTCCTTGTAATTGATGTGATTTTCACTCAAATCCAATGTTCGTAAGTTAATCAGAGCATTGAAAGCACCTTTATTCAGTTCATCTTGTGAAATAGAATTTGTTTTTAGCTGAATGTTGGTAAGATTTGTCAATCCAATGAAACTCTGAGGATCAAGTGTATGTATTTGATTTTGGTGTAATGACAAGGTCTGGAGGGAGTGCAAGCCTTTAAATTCCTCCCCATTGATAGCGGTGAGTTTGTTCCCATTTAAATACAGGTGTCTAAGGTTTGGCAAATATTCTTTGAAAGCACCGTTTAACTTGGTTATTTGGTTTGTCTGTAGTTTTAGAGTTTCCAGTTGTTTTAAATCCTTGAAAAGACAAGCTTGCAGAGCTGAGATTGAATTCTGATAAAGATAAAGCTTTCTGAGCTTTGTCTGATTGGTGAAATCCTGACAGTCCAGTGTGCCGATGTTATTGGTGCTGAGATCCAGCACTGAAAGAGTCGGTATATTCCTTGTTGCAGCTGGAACCAATGGAAGTCTGTTGCGACTCAGGCTCAAAATGCTTAAATTTTGAAGGGATCTGAAAGCATCATCATGGATGTTTTTTATTCGATTGTCTGTCAAATCCAACTCAGTTACATTAATGCACAACTTAATCAAATATGCATCAACATCACTGAAGTTGTTGTGTCGAAGCTGCAGAATCCTCATTGTTGGGATGGTGCAGGAAATGTTGATCCATGTGGTCAGGTTATGTGCCATTGCATTCATACTCAGATTAGTGAGTGATGAGTTCACTGACTCTAGCAATGGGCTCATTTGCTCAGGAATCAGATTAATCCCACTAATATTAAGTGTAGACACACGACTGAGGAAAGTCTTGTTTTGTACGTCCCATATCATTTGTTCCTTTCCAGGAAGACCGCCAATGTTCAAGAGGTCAAGATGTGGAAAAACATCAGCAGTGATCTTAAAGACTGTGAGGGGATTTTGAGACAAATCAAGGCAATGGAGTTCTACTGATGTGTTGGTCAGTTCAAGTGACTGAAAAATGGTTAAATAATTGTTCTTAATTACCAGCACATGCAGATGTGGCAATTGCTGCAGTATCAGTTGAACCTGTGTAATGTGGTGCAGTTTATTATGAGAAATGTCCAGAAAATTTAAGGTCGTCATGGACTTAAAAGATGTGGATGCCACTTGTTTGATGTGATTCCGGTTAATTCTCAGTTCAATAAAGCGACTCAAGCCATCAAAGATATTCTCTCCCAGTGCAACAAGGTTGTTATTATTTATATTTAATGTCTGAAGGGAAATCAGACTGGCAAAAGCGCCGCTATCTATCTGAGATATGCTGTTGCTACTTGCGTCTAACTGCGTCAAATTGAGCAAATCTCTGAAGTCAGATGCGTGAATTGTTGAAATTTTGTTTTTAGATAAATCAAGGCCCGTCACAGTTGAAGGAATATCTCTAGGAACAGCGCTGAGTTTACTCCCAGAACATATGGCGGTACTGTAGCTGATTCTGCAAGCCTTCAGGGAAAATCCTCCAACTGGAACAGCAAAACTGATGATGCCCAGCATGACAAAAATAATGTTTGGTTTGCAACATTTTGATCCTCTTTTTGGTTGGGTTTGTTCCTTCTCCAATCCAGTATCCATTTTTAATCTTTGCAACAAATACGAAAGCCAAAGGCAGCCAACCATGAAATATAATGTACAGTCCAGCTGGTAAATTTAACTGTCGCAGAAAATCCTGAGTCAAAAAAGAAACAAAAATGATACAAACTAGACAATAAACAACACAACACATGGCAAATACTCAAAAAATAGACTGATAATAAATCTTGATGCTATATCTTATGGAATTATATCTTATGGAATCAGAAAACCATACATCTATATTTAGCATGACTTAGCTTATGATAAATATAAAAATGCATCCAAATTTCAAGAGGAATCCTTATTGTAAATAATAGTCTTTTTTATACTTACTGCACCGCAATATGTCTAAATCTTTCTGTTTTAAGTGAAGCCTTTCTGTTTCACAAGACACTTTTCATCTGTGTTTTGAGTCTGTCCTCTGTCTGTTATTGGACCATTAGAAAGGAAGTGAAAGTACCCAAGAGAAGGGGTAGTTCAATTTTATTTATATAACACTAAATTGCAACAAATAGTTATCTCAAGGCACTTTATATTGTAAAGTAAAGACCCTATGATAATCAAAGAGAAAGCCCAACAGTCAAAACGATCCCCTATGAGCAGGGGTGAAAGTGGTTTTAAATTCTTGCCGGTACTATGACAAAAACACACACACATACATATTTATATATATATATCCTGCCTGGATAAGGCAGAAATTAGAATCAGTTGACAATGTGGAATATATTTTTGTTGTTAAGGGACTGAGATGTTTGCACACAATGCACACTTAACACA
>JASGAU010405390.1:0-10376 GCA_030220045.1 Australoheros facetus
GAGCTAACGGCGGCTAAGCTACCATGGTCCGCACCCACTACAGGGGCCTGGCTAGATATAGGATTTTCCAGGGTGTGGAGCCGAGTCTCCAATTCAGAAAACTTGGCTTCCAGAGCTACAAACAGACTACATTTATTACAAGTACTGGTACTGCTAAAGGAGGCCGAGAAGTAACTAAACATGTGACACCCAGAGCAGGAAAGTACAGGAGAGACAGGAGAAGAAGCCATTCTGCTAGTGAGTCGGCTAAGAGCTAAGCTACTAGCTGCGCTAAGCTAGCGAATTTCTAAAAACAAATAAAGTTAATAATGTGAATACAGGTGATTCAGCAAAGAGTTTGCTCTAGATAAAGTAGGTGAAGATTACATTAAAATATGTTGTTATCCAGATAGATCGAGTTATACAGATTTAACAGCTAACAGACAGCAAAACACGACTGTGCTCCGGAACAGGAAGTGATACAATACCGCAGTCAGAGCAAACACCAAGTGACAGCGCCACAAACAGCAGCTGAAGGAGGTGAAATATTTAGTTACATCAAAGCTAATCCTGATCAGACCAAAAAAATGTCAGTTTCATTTTATATTCTTATTCTTGTTAAAAACAATAAACTTAAGCAATAAATAATAAAAATAAAAATAATTATTGGAGCCTCTTTATTTAGGTACTCCCCCCAAACCTTCAAGCAGAAGAGTGGAGAAGGTGTAGCTAACAGCTGATGTTCATATTACTTATCATATTAAACAGATTTATGCTGAGTCTTCAGGATGAGGTTGGAGCTGGTGGTGGGTAAACCAGGAGGCACATCTCACACATCCTTTGAGTTCTCCAACAATCTTCACAAAATATGATGCATAGTTCCCAGCAGTTGTGCAGCGAGCTTGGACTTGGAGGTCATTTACTCTACGGTCTGAAATCATCCATGTAAGAGGTCCTAGAAGGGGCTCATACATTCCCTGACTGAGCATAAAAGGGACAAAATGTTGTGAGCTGAAGTCTTCTAGATAGTGAGCCAGTTGCAGAATGATTTTTTCCACTAGTAATTTTAGCTTTTATTGCTGAAAACCAGCTTTAAATTCAACTCTGAGTTACTGCCACAGCCAATATAAAGACTCCATTAATGCATAATATTTTTGAAGGGTAAAATCTAATTCTGCAAACTAGAATCTGGCATAAAATTCATTTTTGGACATTTTCCCCATATTAGATTTCTCAGAAGAATTTTCCTTTCCCTCTGAGAGTAAAAATCCATGTTTCATGCGGCTTAGAGAACCCTCATGTCTAATGGACCCCTTCACAAGTAGATCATCAGAATTACAAGTTATATAAAACATCCATCCATCCATTTGCTTCTGCTCATTCTGTTTAGGGTCGCAGGGGGGCTGGAGCCTATCCCAGCTGTCATAGGGCGAGAGGCAGGGTACACCCTGAACAGGTCGCCAGCCTGTCACAGGGCCAACACAGAGAGACAAACAACCTTTCACACTCACACCTATGGGCAATTTAGTCTAGCCAATTAACCTAACCCCAGTAAGTGCATGTCTTTGGAATGTGGGAAAAAACCCATGCAAGCACAGGGAGAACATGCAAACTCCACACAGAGAGAGGGAGAGGGAGTGGCCTGGGCCAAGGTGGAATCGAACCCAGGCCTTCCAGATGTTATTCTAACTGTGAGGCAGCAGTGCTAACCACTGCACCAGTGCTGCCCTTATTTATATATATAAAACATAAAGATTTATCAAAAGAAGGCTCTGCTTTATGTGGAAAGAGCCAGGAGTGAAATGCAGCAAAGGTCTGGATGACCGGGAGTCAAATGAAGGACTCCTGAGGGCAGTTTTGAACCCATGTGGTATGCATGTTAACTATTTGGTCACTCGGTCAACCCATAAAATTAACCTCTAACCTCTTTTTGCACTGTCCCCCCGCCTCATGTGTGGACACCATCATCTACATGTTTGTTTACATGTGAAACCAGTCTCTCGTTAATCAGGACCAATGCCCGTAAAATACAAATGTGGTTTAAAATACATGAAATAGAGTACAGTAAACACATGAAAAAAACATACAGATAAACTTGAATGTGATATTGAAACATGAGCTTTTATTTCAGCCATATACATATAGTAAAGGCATTTAAGATGCCGTGGCTGTGTAATGCTTATTCACAGGACATGGCAGATTTATTGTAGTCCGTAGATGATTCCTTCACCACAGCCTCCAATCCTGAAACACTCTCAAACCCAATGGTTTACTGGCAGCAGCTCGGCCTTCGGCTGTTTTGGTCAGCTGACCTTGGAGGCAGTTTGTCCGTTTTGAGGTGTCATGATTTATCAGGGACACATGGAGTCACTCGGCCTGCTGTTAACACCACCCGCACTCCACTGCTACTCCTCCACCTGTTTAACTACCAGAGGCCTATCTTTCTTCAGTCCCCTTCTTCTCCCTCAGACATATCAAACCGAATTTAGCTTTAATACAAGAGAAAAATCTTAACTTCTCTTATTACTTACTCTTGTTTTGATGCTCTGTCTCTGCTGTCTGATGTTGATAAGAAAGAGAATTAAAAAAGAGCTGATGTTGATCGATATTGATGTTTAAAGGAGGTTGATGTAACCTCCAGAAGGCGATTCTGAACTTCAATCAGTATTTTGTTGCTCATATTATAAGTTAGAATTGGTTAAGACGGTATTGAGACATAAACGAGACTGTGCTGCTGTATCGTATTATGGATCTTGCAATTTAGCTCAGTTAGCTATCATTAGCCAGAAAAAAGGCATTTCAGGGTCTGTTTTGACCACCAAAACTAAACAGTCCCTTCACATATCCTGCTCATATCACTTAGGTTTATTCTGTAATTTTACGAACCACCCACAAAAGCACTGATTTCATAAGAGAAACAATGCCATGTATCAGATTTAGCTACTTGCTAGTTTCCATCTGCAATACCTCCTGTAATTTTATGGCCACATTTGCCTTCATGTGCAGTTTGGAGTTATGCTGAATCTGATTGTTTGTTTATATTTGGACTCCATTTCCGAGGTAACACGACATAGTGTTGAAGCTGGGATTGAGCATAAGCATCACATCTTTAAGATTATTGCAGAAAATTCATCCAGACTCAGCAGGCTGTCAGAGAAAGTCATGGAAGGTTTAACTTAGTCTGTTTGCAAATTGGTCATACAAAGCATTTAACACATTAGAAAAACAATGACAAGAACTCTTGGGAAAAATAAAGTTGTGTGATATAAGGCTTCCACAGTGTGAGACATTTAGAAGCTGTAAAAATATGAGGTTACATCTGATCGAGCAGCAAAAATATAAAACTAATTTCTTTTTCTTTTTTTTTGAAGAGGGTGTATGAAACCACGGGACTGATGGGAAACGCGGTCTTTTTGTGTACCAACATTCAGTGGCCTCTGCGTCACCCTGCCTGCTTTATGGTCGGTTGTCCGTTAGCAGCAGAAACATTAAATGTGCCTCAGATCTGCTGATGATTAAAAAAGAACCTCGTCGCAGTAAATCACTGCTCTCAGCTGCAGGCCGACATTTTAAAACAGTTTGCTGCTCATGATTTATTTTGACCAAGGGCTGCCATGTCAAACACGTCCATCTCCCTGTCTCTCGCTTCTTTCTCTCTCTGCTTATCTTTATGTTCACATCCTTCCTCCCTCCATCTCTCATTTCTCCTCCTCCTCGATTTGTGAATCTGTAAAGAGGCCGCACATTTACAACCGCGTCCCTTTTACTTATTGCCAGTTTCAGTCAGAATAAATTAGGGAAGTTATTAATTTATCAGAGAATAATTATTTCTACATTATTCTCCAGGGCCACACATGAAACTCCACAGTACTTTGAATTAATAATTCATCTTTTTTAATGAATGAGTGAGAACATTTCAGATGTGAAATAAGAGAATAAAATGTAATAAAATAACTTCACTGCAGTGGATATAAAGGCTGCAAATATTATTTGCTTTAGGAGGTAAAAAGCTGAATGAATGAACACAAATATAAGTGAAAGAATTAATTAACAACTGATCAGCAAAGTTATGACGCAGGCCAACAAGCACGGACATTTTTAATTGTTACATCATGTCCTAATGTACTTAAAAAAGCTAACAGTAGTGACGAGTTTCTCCACTGTCATTAGTATTAATGTTGAACATTTCAGAAAGATATTTGGCATTTTAAAATTACAAAGGAAAATGTCCATGAAATTTGCTGGAAAATACAGTCAAAATACAGTTATAAGAGATACATGAAAATAAATACATGAAAATAGAACATGACTAGGGATGTCTTGGTGGTATTATTTGAAAAATGAACAAGACAATAATATTCATTTTTGATAGTGCAATGTAAAAATGAGTATGTTGGCTTTAACAAAATTCAGCTTAAGGTGAGGTATACTAACTTGTTTATTTTGGGTACGCGGTATTTAAGGAGAAGTTACATGAACTTAGCAGAATATCAAAGTAAAAGGCAGTCAGGTTATGTGGAGTGTAGTTAGGAACCAAATGCAGACACAGAAAATATATGTACTAACAGGAAGTGAGCCGTTTTATTGGGGCTGATGTAAGAGTTCAGAGGTTAACAGAAAAACAAATCCAACGTCTAATAAAAAAGGGGTGCCCAAATTAGGAAGTAGAACAGATGTCTTGACAAAGGCCAGAGGGAAGACTGGACTACTTATACCCAGAAGGCTGAAGTGATAAGACACAGCTGGGGGAAAGAGACACAGGTGAAGACAATCAGGAAACTCAGACAGGAAATAAAACCCAAATAAAAACACAAGAGAAAACTACCTACGACATGAACAACAACACTAACTGGAAAATTATTGAACTAATTCATGGAAAGATGAGACAAGAGGAAGAAACAGTCAGGAAAGTATGGTGGGAATTAAACACACGGGGAGTGCAGCAGTTTTTTTTTTGTTTGTTTTTTGGCTGCTCCTCATTCACAAAGGGTCACCACAGCAGAGAGCTCCACATATTTGATTTGGCAGATTCTTATACCAGATGACACGACCTCAAAGGGATTTGGTCTCAAACCTGGGACCTTTTGTGCATTAGATAAATGTGTAAAATGCTACACTGTGGATCCACAACTAAACACACGAGGAATAACAAACTCAAAGCAGAAGTTAAAGCTAAATAAAGGCCAAGAATTCACAACTACTACTAAAATAGTAAATCATATAAACAGGCATCCACAACGCCATGGAAACAGGAACCAGAACTTCAATAACCCATTAAGACTAAAACTCAACATAATGAGATAACAAATCATGAACCAAAACAAAAACATGTGATTAGGAAAATCACACAGAGTACAGACAGAACACTAGTGTTGTAGTACTCGAGATTGGTCTTGGTCTCGAGACCGGTCTTGAGACCGCTTTTTGAATGGTCTTGGTCTTGTCATGGACTCTGACATTGTGGACTCTGGATTTTATTTCAAGACCAGTCAAGACCGCAACTGTGGAAATATCACTAAATTGCCAGCATACTGTCCAGTTTATTCATTAACATCTTTGCTTTTATTGCACGCAAAACGTACTGATTCAAATCCAACAAAGATTGCGCCCCTCTCCCAGGAGCGCACCCCACAGACTCCACCCTGGCTAGGTTGCTGCTATTATCGCTGTTTGCGCCTGTATCATTTCACCGTAATTTGCAATCTACCACAGGGCACGGGCAGTTTCATTCACAATGTGCACGTTTGATCTTGCTACAGTCAAACATGTGCTTGATTTCGCGGGCTACAGAAATTGAAATGACAACCGCATGAACACGAGGAGAAGTAAGAGAAAAAATGAAGATCAAATGAAAATTTCAGGCTTCCGATTCAACAAAAAAAATCCCAGCATGAAAGGCAAATACCAACCTTCATGTATTTTGATACACAAACTGAAACTTTAATGCAAATTTTAGGGCTGAAACAATTCCTGGAGTAACTCAGTTTGATTATTAAAATTCCTTGACATAAATTTGTTGCTTCAATGTTTCGTTTTAACTCTGCAGCTCAGGTGTCTCCGTGTAAGTGGAGCATTTCATCTACATTAGCGGCATTAAAGTTCTCTGTTGCTGCAATGATTTCCATCGTTTAGAAAAAACAACCCTTTAACATGAGTGGATCATCACTGACAAGTTTTCCCACGCCTCCACTGCTCTGTGCTGTGAGTGTGTGTGCGTGTGTGTGTTGTGGAGAGAATATCAGCTATTATTTTTTCTTTACTTCAGCTGTGGCCACCAGAACGGATCTATAACAACAATTTGCTAGTGCTGCCATTAGCACTAGCGATCGTTCGATGCCGGAAGCCCCCCCTCCACCCCTCTTCAGTATCGAGGGGCTCCGTTAAAAGGTGTGTGTGTGTGTGTGTGTATATATATATATATATATATATGTAAATATGTACGAATGTGTAGCTTTTATCGTCTATTTTTTCTTTCCCCCCCCTTTTTTTCTTCTTTATCTCTTTTTCTTTATAAATAAAATAAAAATGGAGCTCATGGAGCCCCCAGTTTTTCAACAAAAACGCAACAGCAGCTGTTTTATGTGCAGTCTGTCTGCACATGCGCAGCAAGCACAAAGAGACGGAGCCATTACTCAGAGAGTGAGCTCAGGTGGAGCGAAAGAAGCTCTTGTTCCTGTAACCACCTTAAAACCTTTACTGGGAAACAGCTGGAGGTCCTTCACCGACCACCTGATCAGCAGCATGAAGAACAGAGAACTTTGTAGCTGCTCCATCCACCCTGTTTGTTTCACACAGAGAGACATCTGCTGTATGGAATTTAAAATATGCAGATGAATTGTTAAAATGAAAAATTATTTATTATCCGATTACTTGATGGATTAATTGATGGAGTAACTGATTGAATACTTGATTACTAAAATAACTGATAGTTGCAGCCCTACTTGTATTCAGAAAGCCATAATCAAACATTAGTCTTCAGCTCCAGTGGAGCTATGAGAGGCCTTCAAGAATAAAAAACTATAGTTCCCAGCAAGATGATGTCACTTCCTGTTGTTGCATTAAAAATGTGATAGTTTATGCTCACAACATGGTGACTGATATTCAAACGTAGGAAATGCTTTTAGCAGCTGATCGTTAAAACATCTGGATTATGTTTTTGTTGTGTACGTTTTTTTTGTGATTTCTGCAAACCCATTAGTGGAAGGAAACGGCGCTCTGGGACACATTAAATGCATGATATAAGTGTAATTCTTCTGGATCTATGCAAAAATTGTCACTCTATTGATCAAGTCATGATTTAGAGTTCTGCATTGGTCCTACATACATAACTGAAAATCCTCTCTGAACCTAACCTGACATGCACCTCAAGAAATGTAACTACACGTCCACAAAGACTGTGATTACTGGCTTCAGAGGTGCTTTCAAGTTACATACGTAGGCCCTGCCACTCAATTAACAAGCAGGCGCGGCATTTAGCTTACTAATTAGCATTAGCGCTGGGCTGGGCTGAAAAATATTTCTAGCTAGAACCCTGTAGTTAGCATGGCCACCAGTGACGGCAGATAAGTAAATAAAATGTTTCTCCGCTATTAGTACATTGAGGTAGTGGTGGGCAGATCGATCCAAATATCGAGAATATCAGTACCAACATTGGTATTGGTATTGGTATTGATCAATACCAATGTAATGAGATCAATACTTTAGCTTTAGTTTCTCTCCTGTATGCAGTGCTGTGGTTTCATCAAAGATGCGAGCTGCCTGCTCTGTGCTCCTGTCACAGCACAGAGCAGGCACACTTTGCTCCTCCCCTCCCCACAGTGTTTTGACATCATACTGTCACGTGACACATAACATATTTTACTTGGAAAAAAAAGGAATTTGCTATAAAACATTTAAAGCAAAATTCCTTTTTTGTACAACTTGTTTATTTAAGAAAAAATCCAGAAAATTAGTAAATGAAGAGATATATTTTATTACATTTTTGTATTGTACTTTCTGAACACTCTACCTGGAAAAAAAGTTTTAATTTGTTCTTAAGTGATGATTTTGTACACTTCATTTAAGAAAGAAAAAATTCCAGACATCAATGTATGGGGAAAATTGTTTTGTTAATGTTCTATGGTTTCAGAACAATAACTTTATTTTTATTGTAGTATTTTTTTTTTTTTACCTATAAAATTTGTCCAATTCTATCCTGGGTTTTAACTAATTAATGATCCAAAGGAAAAAAATTACAATCCAGTTCAACTTCATGAAAAATTTTCGTAATTATTCAAAAGTATCGGTATCAGTATCGGCGGTACTGGCCCTGTATTTACTTGGCATCGGATTGATACCAAATCTTGCAGTATCGCACACCACTATATTGAGCTGCCCATACACAAGGAGTGATTGACAGTGCTAAGACCCTACTCCTGGTTCTGATTGGTTGTTTTTGAACGGGAGAAGTTCAGGGAGGGGGTGGAGAAGCTCGATTTTTTTCACAGATTATCTGTCTCATACTGTCGTGACATGGTGACAGTTTTAACAAATATGTAAAAAACAGATTTTTTATAAAAGTTAGATACTGCAGCTTTAATCTGTATAAGAGAGAAACTTGTGGCTTGAGTTCTTACTGATTGCCATTTTTTCAGTTTTACACATTTAGCTATGTGGTTTTGAAATAGCACCCATTTTCACATTTGTTGTTGGTTTAAAAACAACATAACTTTATGTATTGTTTATGAAAGGCAGATAAAAGTAAAGACTTTGTGATGAACTATGAATAATTGTTTTACATTCTGTGATAAATGATGGAAGTCACCCAAAGATGGTTATATTTATTTGAGCTGTGAGTGTTTAATATCTAGGTGTTTTTATGGGAATGTGGATCTTTTAGATCAATTTGAGAAGTGACTTTGATCATGTTTCACATTTTATTGTGTCATGTAGTGTCAGGCACTGTCTTGGTCTTATCTCGGTCTCGATACACTCTGGTCTCTGTCTTGTCTCAGTCTCGGGTTAGGTGGTCTTGACTACAACACCATCCATCCATCCAGAGGGCAGAGCCTATCCCAGATGCCATAGGGCAACATACACCCTGGACAGGTCACAGTCTGTTGTAGGGCTAACACAGAGAGACAACCACTCATACTCACGTTCACACCTATGGCCAACTTAAAATCACCAATTAGCCTAACTCTGCTGAGTGGTGGAGTGGTGGCCTAGAGGAGAAGAAGAGGGTTTATGACTGAGAACTGAGAAGATGCTGGTCCGAATCCTCACACTGGCATGGATGGATTGGATTGAAGCCCTTGGACGAATTGAACTCTCTCTCTATATATATATATATATATATATATATATACTGACAATAAGTGGGCTACTGGAACTAGAAGGTTACGGCATAAATAGACACGAGATGAGAACCAGGAACTGTTGGAATGCTACTATACATGTAATCCCACTGAGAGGGGTTACATGAAGAGGATGTAGGACCTATGGATTCTTCGAAACCCAACATCCAAATTGACATCGAAACAACTTGTAGTTCAGTGTTCCAACATACGGAGGAAGCAACTGCTATCGCAACTGGAGACTGACGAGGTACAACACAAATGCTACGGCAACGGGGAGCCAGGATGACAGGTCAGGGGGGAGATTTCATCATCCCCACATTCCAAGATTGGGTACCAAGCCCCAATAATAATGAATATTGAATGGAAAAGAATTTAAGTGCAGGGTACTTTTACTCAGTATTGACATTATGTCTTAGATGATTGCAGTCTTGGTTTTTGTGACCCATAATTCAATTCAGTTCAATTCAGTTTTATTAAAATAACACCAAATCACAACGACAGTCACCTCAAGGCGACCCAAAAACCACACAGATACGGAAACACAGCGTTTATTAACATTTGAGTAACTCTGAATATGAGCACTGACTGCAGGAGTCTCAGTCACGGTCACTGTAATAACAGAACCTTGAGATACAAAAGATTATGTATTTTGGTGCCATAAAGTTTCAGAAATACTGCTGTTATTAACATTTGAAAAAGCAAACAGACCCAGAGTCATGAATCACTGCAGGAATCTAAACCTTTACACTGTCCTTGGCTCCACAAACATACACTGCTCAAATAAATAAAGGGAACACTTAAACAAAACAATATAACTCCAAGTAAATCAAACTTCTGTGACATCAAACTGTCCACTTAGGAAGCAACCCTGATTGACAATCAATTTCACATGCTGTTGTGCAAATGGAATAGACAACAGGTGGAAATTATTGGCAATTAGCAAGACACACTCAATAAAGGAGTGGTTCTGCAGGTGGGGACCACAGACCACTTCTCAATACCTATGCTTTCTGGCTGATGTTTTGGTCACTTTTGAATGTTGGTGGTGCTTTCACACTC
>JASGAU010405393.1:0-13930 GCA_030220045.1 Australoheros facetus
TCTCGGACCTTAAAAGTCTTGGTCTTGTCTCGGTCTCGATACACTCTGGTCTTGGTCTTGTCTCGGTCTCGGGTTAGGTGGTCTTGACTACAACACTAAACCACAGTCTGCTCTGTTGTCCGGAGCCACTGTGGTGGATCAGTTTGTTCCAAGTTCATACTTGTATCACTTTTGTTTATTCTACCTTTACCACTTGTGTTTGTGGTCCAGAAAACTGGTAGCCTCCATTCACCAGCCAGCTGCTCCAACCTTTGGTCTTTTCCCTAAACACTGTGACACGGGTCAGGAAATGAAAATTGCCTTGCATTTCTGGAGGCATTGAAGGACTATTTGATGTATGAATCTAAGGCAAATTGAGTGAAAATGATTTTTGGTGGGGAAAACAAACAAACTTTCTGTTGTGCTGATCTGAATAATGTACTTTTTTCATTAACTGTATTTGACATGGGAATAATTTCCCATTAGTTTTGAAGCAGCAGTGGCAGGAACAATAATTTTCTCCATCACTCTTAATACTGCTGAGTCAGCTTTGGATGAACATAACAACCCTCTGGAGGACCTGTGGTGTCACTCTGTCTCTGTATCACAAAAGAGACACTAAAAGGGAGAAGAGGCTGACTCTGTAACTCTGAACTTGCACGGTATTAAATTAATGAAGCAGGAAACAAAGATGGGGTTCATGCTGTGTTCACTGGGTTATTTGTGAGCTACTGCACTTTAGGTCCTGAAAAAGGCTGACTTGAGGCGGAGACCTGCACTGCAGATCAACAAACAGAAGCAATCCCCTACTGTGTGCTGCTGCAGGAAAACAGGGATTTTAGGCAAGGAAAACAAGGAAAATTACAGGCTCACTGTTGGACAAATGGTCACTGGTCTTTCTCATTAGGAAGAGGTACAATTATGTACACATCAAGTGGGTGCAAGGCTATTAAAAACAAAAACAATGATTGGGGAAGCACAAAAAAAAACAACTGGATCACCTGGTGGAATAATTTATTGCTTTTGAGCCTGTTTGAATCAGCAGTCAGTGTGAGCTGTCTCAAAATAAAAATGTTTTTTAAATGGTGGGAGGCAAAGATGTCAGCACTGTGTCTCTTTCAGTGTCCTCCTATTACCAGCTCCGCTCTTATTGTAACTTCACCAGAAAGGCAGTTTAGATGTTCAGCACCTTGTTTGTGAAGAGGGGAGCTGTAAAGACCATTGTTTTCATTACAGCAGCTTAACATCCCTTGGAAATAAATCCATATTTGATGAAATATGTCCTACCTCAACTGCCAAACACTCAGCTCCAGTGTAGGAGACGGTGTATCCTCTATGTCTCCAGTTTGAGAGGTACATGTAAAGGAGTCATGAGTGTAAGAGGCCCAGGCTTGTGCCACTGCAGACCTGGAATTTACTATATTCCTTTCATTAACTTAAAGTAGACCAAACAGGCTTGTCCTTGTTTTCTGTCACAGCTACTGTTTCAGTGGTGAATGCCAAAAATCACCAGTGTTTCAAATAATGGGGTCAGAGTATTGGCAAATAACCTTCAGGAGCCAAAAACTCAGACTTCACACTGCTTCAAGTTTTTTTAGGAAGTTTTATTTTTTTCTATTCTTAGCTCTGTGTAATGCCAGGAGGGCCAATCAGAAGAAAGACGACTTAAAGAGAAGATGACCTTTCAGGGAGTGGAACTAAAAATGGCTTGCTTCAGGGATGATTAGAGGGCTTCACCTGAGCTCATAGTTCCAAGTTATCATCAAAATGTTCCCTGCTTCTCAGCATATTAGTTTAATAGACTATGATAGCCACTTTGTGTGAAAAGCTGGATGCATGATTTAACTTGCTGAAGAGCTTTACAAATTATAAGGTAATCATAATTTATTTCTAATAAAAATAAAGATATAAAGCTTTTATAAACTCAGCCAGTCTGTAAACACCAGTAAATAAGTATCACTAGGTCAGCTGCATAACTTGAGTTTGGCTTCATCGTCAAATGTAACATCATGCAGCATTTTGTATTATATGCAGGGAGTAAAGTTAAGAGTTTTTTCTGAAAGGCTAGCTTTAAACTACCCAAAAAACAAAGTATATTACCATAAACACATTTCCCCAAACTGATAACCTTATCGCTCTGAACCACCACAGGTCTGCACTTCCACAAACACTGTATTCTCACCAGCACCAGGAGTCAGAACACATCACAGTTTTTTGTTCAAAGTAAGGACAGGCTGTCTCCAGGTACAGAGGAAAAGCACTGAAATGTATACACCTTCTGTCAGGGTATAATAAATAGTGAATGGACCCCTGGATACATTTTTAAATCCAAAAAAACAGAACTGGAAGTCTCAAGATTATGATTTAATGTAGATTTTGTTTTACATCAGCTGTAACAAAGAATTCCTGTGTTGCACAGCTCAAACCTGGGTGTTTCTTTCTCTTAGACAGAAAGATTCTGAATAATTGAGGTCCTCAGCAGCAGGTTAAAGATGTAACAATGCATCCAGGGCATACAGGTTTCCTTTCTATTCTACGCATTTCCATCCACATCTGTAACATATTCTCAGCATGGAGGCTGGCATTACACCCCAGTTTAGATGGTGTTCAGGTCCTCTTGAGGTTGTGTTAATGTGGACTCTGAAGATGCCACTCTTGAGTAAACGTAGTATACTTAGTATACTTTCTGAGTTTCATGTATACTTATAGTCTACTACATTTTCTCATGGGTGCAAAATACAATGAACCTTTTCCTGAGCATGTGGTTAGATTTTCAAGACACCACAAAAGTCAAATGCACACATTAAAGCATTTCAATTATGACAATGTTGACAGAGACAAAAGGCCGAGTGTACACAGACTAAATTAGTTCAACAAACTAATTCAAATGGCATTTATTTATTTAATTAGATTCACAAAATTAACATGTTGTATGACCCGGACAAGTGCCAAATTGAAATCATGTGTACAGGAAACTATACATTGCATCTTGACCTTTTGAGACCAAAAAAAAATAAATAGCTAAAGTGTTACTTGTGCTGCCAAGACTCAATGTCTTATCTTTCTAGACCTCCATTACTGCTTAAAAAGAAACATAAAAAAAGCCACAATGGGAATTATGGAACCTTACAATTAGCACAGGTACCATAATTTGTTTATGTTTTGTTTATGTTTATATTGTGCCCTGTTGCTGTGAGTACTTTTGAGTAAGGGTGGAACAAAATCAGTATCGCTATATACATACAGTATGACTTTCTCTTTCAATACAATTATTATATGAGCGCTAAATATCTATATGTTTTTATTTAAACATACATCTTAATTGGTAAACAGATGTAAATGTACATTAAAATGTCTAAATAGAGTATCTTCATTAAGCTGACTAACCAGAGTCACAACTTGATGACTCCTTATAGTTTATCAAATGAATGAGAGGACAGTGAACAGATTTTACAGAGCAGAATAAGAACATCAAACTAAGGGAGAGAGATAGATAGATAGATAGAGAGATAGATAGAGAGATAGATAGAGAGATAGATAGAGAGATAGATAGATAGAGAGATAGATAGATAGATAGATAGAGAGATAGATAGATAGATAGATAGAGAGATAGATAGATAGATAGATAGATAGATAGATAGATAGATAGATAGATAGATAGATAGATAGATAGAGAGATAGATAGATAGAGAGATAGATAGATAGATAGATAGATAGATAGATAGATAGATAGATAGATAGATAGATAGATAGATAGATAGATAGATAGATAGATAGATAGATAGATAGATAGATAGATAGATAGATAGATAGATAGATAGATAGATAGATAGATAGATAGATTGATTTTTGTGCGGAACTTATTGAATGTCTTCTTGTCATAATCATTATAATCAAAAGAATAATGATAAAATAAGGAAATGCAGCCTTTATTTCAAATTAAATTCTAATTCTAATGAGTGTACTCAACTTGAACATATGTTGTTCAGAACTAAACCAGGGGAGAAGAGACAAAAAAAAGCTCTTTTTGCTCTTGCCTACATTCTAGATGAGTGACTGCCTCCTCACCCAAACAGGAAAATGAGCCTTGTTAAAGCGGGCTCTGACAGGTGTGGGAACCCTAAGATTGGTTGTAGTGGTGCAATGCGGGGAGAAGAGTCACAATCATTTCTACTGCGCTAGTTGTAGTTAATTGGCTAACGTTAACGTGCATGCTGGTTAATGTTCATGATAGCTTTTTAAAACTTCAGTGTTGTTGAAACTGGAGCTTTACTAACCTCTCTTCAGTGCTGTGAACATCAACTCCTGTTCATGTATTGAGCTGCTAGTGAGGAGAGAGACTGTGTGCCTGCCTGTATACAGAGGTGCTGTGTGAGGCTGCAGTCACACTGGGGAAAACAGTGTTTTGAGACCGCTGTGCTACCACAATTACTGCAACTCTGTGCAATCAACTTTCAGTCTCTTTGGCTTTGAAATGGTTGCCTCAAAGATTCGGGCCAGGTCTGAGACCATTCGCAGTTGCCATCTTCAAACCGTGATAAAACGGGAAAACATCATATTGGCACTTAATACAATCTCTCTGAAAGCAGTGTGGCAGTTCAGATAAATGAGAGAGTGTTGAAGAATATGCATGAGCATATGCAATATGCTTATAATCTAAGGTTGAAGTTTCCTGTTAGAAATTGCCGGGGACTGTGTGGTGTCCTCAGAAATGAACGGGTGGATCTTGGGATTTCTCCAGAGTATTTCTCTGCATAAACCTGAAATCACATGTAACAACTGATGTGTAGAAGAACACAAAGGAGTATTAGCTGTCGGGCCTTTGCAACTCGGGTTTGTGTGGTTCATTATTGATGAAGCAGATAAGATGTGCTCATCGTGCAGACTGACTCTGACTGATTACAACATGTTTACAGTCTGTCTGCATTTACAAACTAGATGGTGATTAATTGCAAACGACCGCCAACCACCCAGAGGTTCAGGGTGCTGCACACTCAGCCTCTGGGCAACCACTTTGTCCCTGCAACTACTTGCAATCTATCCCAGGCATCCAACAACTTCAATACTGTACAATCACACAGCAACCACTGTTGCTGGATCGCACAGATGTTGCCATCCTATTTATACTCTAATGTGACTGAAGCCTAAACGGGAGGAGGCAATAAAAGTTCTGTTGTATCTACAGACTACCATTAGGCATCTAATTATTAGCTGATTAATATTTGAGTATTTATTTATTTTTGACACCCCCAATCATCATAAATAATTGGTACCGTGGGGAACTTCAATTTAATGATAATTAACACCCCCTGACAGGTTGGTAAGGTTGCAGGGATTTGCCTTTTTAAGACTTTTAGTACTTTGAGTTAAAAACATCTCAAACTATTTTATAACCACACCATGACCTCATCTCACGAGAGTCTGCAGTCATTTGACTCGTCATTGAACTTCTCGCACACACTGCCTGTCAAATGCTTGCTGGGCGCAAACGGATGCAGAGGAGAAGAAGAGCCTCAGGACATAACAAACACTCTTTCACACACTGTATCTATGCACAACACATTCATCCCTATTGTCAGTATATTCACAACCTTTAGGTCATCTAAGAGTGAAGACGAGCAAGGAAATGTAAAGAAACCGGAAGATCGGCACCTTTCTGTAGTGTTGATGCACACTCCTCACTCCCCTCAGCTTTCCAAACATCACACTGATGAGGGCTAGAAAGCTGGGAGCGAGGAAGATGGAGACAGCAGACAGAGCAGAGGATGAAATAAATTAGGACGCTGAGGCATCAAGGCTGAGGTCGAGAGAAAGGTGAAGGTAATGACAGCTAAATAGATAAAGTATGACAGGGAGATGGACGGAACAAGATGCACTGGCAGAATATTTCAGAGCGAAGAGGTTGCAGATAACTCAGGAAGGGTCATCTCAGACTGGTCAGGTTTGGAGGATGAATTCTGTGATCTGAGCCGATACTGTATCAGTAGAGGAGGGTCAAATGTCAGGCATCATCCTGAAAAGAAGGAGCTCAACTTTCTTTAAAAGCATGAGACTGGCTTGGATGTAATGTTATTCTGTTTCACTGTGACCATATATACAAGAGTCATTAACAGCTATAGTCTTTTCTTTATTGCCTGTGTTTGTAAAGGGCCAGTGGATTCCAAAAAATATGTGGCATTTGTATTAATGACTGAGGGACTAGATGAAAAACATCAAAACATTTGCACCACAGTCTGAGAGGGGGTCAATTGCAGTCAGTCACTCTTCTACATTACGCCTAATGCAGTTTACGGGATTTATATGAAGTGAGTGAGTGGCAGGACGCTTTTTTGGTAGCCGCCATCAAATTCTGCTTTGTTTGACATTTGCTTGACATAATCCAATAAACTCCCCAGTGTTGAATTATCATCCCGACCATAGAATGCATTAAAAAAAAATCTGAGGGCTGTAGCTGGAGCAGTAATGATTCGTTCACAGAAGAATGTGTGAAGAGAATGACAACTATCCAACTTCCTCTTGGAATCTTTTTCTTTGGCTCATTCTTAATTCAACACAGGCTGCATTAGGTTTATACTGTAAATGAATCATTTCCTCACTCTGAGGTGAAAAGCAGGAACATTTTAGATTTCATTCAAATTCAAATTTTTGTGAGGTAGAGAACCACTGACTGAATTATTCCCAGGAGATCAGTAACTTGCCTTAAAATATTATTTTTCAGCAACCAAATGCAGCCCGTTGTTTGCATTTGGACATAAATCATTTGGAGCCTAGTGGTCTCTGGTTCTCTTTGTTCTCTTCTTTGTTTTAAAATGAGCATGAAAAAGTGTGACTTGGTGCTGAGGAGGCTGTACTGGGGCAATATCACCATTACAGTTTAGATAATATAGCTGATTTGTCTTGACATGTATGACAGTCTCTATCTACAACAACAAGGTTCAGATCTTTATGATTGAGGATTAGGCTGCTGAACACTGCAGTGATGTATTAAAGGTTCAGTCAGTCTGTTCAGTTTGTTGTCTTGGACACGAAAGTAGTGTCACAATACAATAGTTCATGTACAATATTAAGTGATATGCAAAGGGGTTAAATTAAAGTACGACTTTTTTTTTTTTTTTACATTTTCTAATTAAATAAAAAAAACCTTACTGTATAAAACAATGGATGACATCAAACTATGAATGAAATCAGCCTAAAGGTTCCTAATTCCATGTCACAAATACATTTCTTATTCAGGTCAAACTTAAAATTCTGAAGACTAGTTACAAATAAAGTCAGTTATGGCCCAACGCCTCTGTCGTGAGGTTAACATGAAAACCTAACAGTGAAATACAGGGGTTGGACAATGAACCTGAAACACCTGTCATTTTAGTGTGGGAGGTTTCATGGCTAAATTGGACCAGCCTGGTGGCCAATCTTCCTTAATTGCACATTGCACCAGTAAAAGCAGAGTGTGAAGGTTCAATTAGCAGGGTAAGAGCACAGTGCTCAAAATATTGCAATGCACACAACATTATGGGTGACACACCAGAGTTCAAAAGAGGACAAATTGTTGGTGCACGTCTTGCTGGCGCATCTGTGACCAAGACAGCAAGTCTTTGTGATGTATCAAGAGCCACGGTATCCAGGGTAATATCAGCATACCACCTCAACTCTCCTGTTTCCACCAAAACTGTCCGTCGGGACCTCCACAGGGTCAAAAACCTGGTCTAAAACCAGGTGTTTCAGTTTCATTGTCCAACTCCTGTAGATCTGACTGTGTATAATATACCAGCACAATCAGTCTCTAATTTTGGAATTATAATAATTTTGTAGTAAATCTCCTGTTAATATACCATTATTCTTTAGAGTTTTAATCTTAGTAGGAAGTCTTTAAGTACAGGTGGCCCTACCTAAACGCCAGGCAGCTGTTTTACTGCCGTCTCGACCTCCCTGTTTGTTTATAACTTCACTAAAGTTTTCCTCATTGCAGCTGAAAAAATAAAATAAAACTAAAGACAGTTCCTGTGTATCTTTATTTTTTTGTTAGTTTTGTAGTTTTACAGTATTGTTTCATTGGCTCTCTTTTTTAAAGTTCTAATTAACTAAAAGCTAGGTGTGATAAAACCTTTTTATTTCACAGAAATAAAAAGGTTTTATCACACCTAGCTTTAGTTAATTTTAGTTGACAATAATAAATAGTATTTTAATTTTCAGCATTTTCAAACATTCCTACAGTCCATTAGTGTAATCTGATTTTTTCTCACCATCATCCACCAGCATTAAAGCTGTGAAATACCCTTAGGTAAATATCTACTCCTTGATTTTCATGGAAAGGCATCATCAAATGTAAAATCAAGAGTCCCTGGCTTGAATTTGGAATCATAACCGTACAGATGTTTCTACTGCCATTTTTACCTTTGATTAGTTATTTCCCTCACTTCTGATTTTTATGCTCAACTAAGCTACATGACAAATTTATGCAACCTGCACAGGGTGTACCCTGATCCTCCCCCCTCTGACTGCTGACTGACTGCTTCAGGCCACCCACAACAACCCTGAATTGGATAAGTGGAAGAAAATGGAAGGATTGATTTTATTATCTAACTCAAATTACTTTTATGTTTATGAATTATTTCAGTTATATAATTATATTTCATTAAGGAGAGATCTTTAGGAGGAACTGAACGTGATTTACCGATACTCAGAATTCAATTAAGCTATTTGGCGATTAAACTCCGATGGCCCATCAAAGCCGAACAGAATCCCAGCGGTGATGGGAATTAAGGCAGAACCCCCAGAGTCTAGACAGTGGTGGTGGGGAAGCTAAAGATGGAGGCTCGGATGGCGCAGTGAGTGGCTTGAATGCGGGGGAGATAGGGAGAGGGTGGGTTGCGCAAATGTGTCTGCAAGGGAGAAAGTGAGATTTAAATCATGCAGAGTGGAGACTGATTGGCTTGAAGAAGGTGGGCAGAAAGATGATTGGACGAGAGCAGTGATGTCAGCTTTGACTTTGACAGCATGGGAAAGCAGAAGTGATGAGAAGAATAAACTGGCAGCCAAATACCCAGAAATGCAGACAGAGGAGTTTTTTTGCCACTTTATTGAACTTTCCAATAAGTTCTTAAAAAGCACTGAAGACTCTGACTAACTGCTCTACTAACCTCAAGACTGTTGTGAAATATTGGTCTGTTTACTTGATTCTAAGAAGGCAATGAAGACCATTCACACATCTTCTGTTTTTTCCTTTTAATTTACTGTGCACTTTGCAACATTTGCCATTGCAAACCCCTCACGCAACCTAACTTGCAGGCAGATCCATAAGTATTTTTTTTCTTTGTAATTTTGCCTCTGTTTTCATTCAGAAGCTTTTCCAGTGAACAGCTGCCAAAAGTAAGTTTAACACATGGAATCAGTCAACTGTCCAATTACTTTTGACCCTGAAATTATTTTAAAAACAAACAAACAAACAAAAAAAAACTGCATAAACACCAGTGGATTCACATGGGATGAAAATAAACAAATAAGAATAAATAAATAAACAGTAAACTTACCCACACTTCCTGTTTTTTAAACTACCCCAGAGGTCTTGGCTGTGAGCGCCGCTGATCGTTGATCGGACAAACCAGCTGATCCTTGTATCTGTACAGCATTTTTAGTCTTCAACTCGCCTCAACTCACAGTTTCCATAGTAATGGGCTGGGAGGAATTGAAGACTGAAAATGACATACAGGACATTTGGTTTCATTCGCTCCCACTCGCTCTCTCTCAGGAAAGAGGCCGATGACATGTTGACTAAAATGTCCCTGTAAGTTCAGTTAGCTGTGGAGGTGGTCTCAGTCTGTGATGGAAAATGACAGGAGAAGAATGGAGTACCGCCAGATGACAGCAACATATGGAGCCTGAATGCTTTTTCAGTTGATTTCCAGCTCCACAGCAGAATAACTCTTGGCAGTAACTCGGTAACTTTCCGGTGAGAAAAGTTTAAACGTCAGAAAAAGTATTGCTGTTGAATGGCTTGGAAATAGTGATAAGATTTACTCTCCAATACACTCCATTGTATATAATTCTTTATGCAGTACATCTCAGTGTGCTGTACAGAGAAATCCCGAGAGAGTCTGAGGAGAATATTTTCTAAAACCTTGCACAGCATTCTGTGCTTACCTTATTAGACCAGAATGAGATGATAAAGATTACATTAAGAAGAAAAGGTTTTTATCAGTCTGCTTCAGTGAGACAATCTTTGCTTATCTTCTGTTATTTTTTCTCACTATGATGAACTACATTTCAGAAATGAACAAAACATCTTAAATCTTGAGTTGAAATGTATTGTTTGTACAAAGAGCTTGACTTGAGAGAGGATCCTGATAAGGAAGAGTAGAGAACAACGTAAAGTAGTAAAGAAATCTGGAGTTAACTTTCGGAATGCAGTCAAAATACTCAGCTGCAGCATTATAGCAACCGATGTGAAGTCAGTAATCTGGCCATTCTGACCCTCATGTTGTCGAATATAATATCTGTTCATGTAGATGCTGCTTTGACACGTGCTAGATTTACTGACTGGGGAAGTTAAGGAGAAGCCACAATGGCAAAAATGCTGCAGTGGAGAGTTATGCAGTCGATATAATTTGTTGGACAAAAGCACCGTTTTTGTAGCTTTGCCTCTGCACAC
Organism: Australoheros facetus; assembly: GCA_030220045.1. Classification (NCBI taxonomy): domain Eukaryota; kingdom Metazoa; phylum Chordata; class Actinopteri; order Cichliformes; family Cichlidae; genus Australoheros; species Australoheros facetus. Next base: position 10,628 of record JASGAU010405393.1, read on the forward strand.
CACCACAGTGGATTTTAAATCCAACAATCCACATGTGGTTGAGGTGCAGACTCTCAGCTTTAATTCAAGGTCTTTTATTAAAAAAAACAAAAACAAAAAAAACAAAACGCATTAACTCTTTAGGAATTACAACCATGTTTATACACCTTCCCCCCATTTTCAGAGGCTCGTGAGATCACACGATTGACTTTGCCATGGAAATATCCCATTTCTTTGCCTTGAGAACTCTTGAGTTGCTTTTGCAGTTTGCTTTGGGTCATTATCTAATCGCGCTGTCTGGTCAGTTTTTCAGCATTCACCCTGTTATTTCTGACAGCGATGCAACAAAGAACTAAACAACACTGAGACCTTAAATACACAAACTAGGTAATCAGGGAAAAGAGACAGCTGGGGAAGACGAGGCACAGGTGAACAAAATGACACTAATGACACAAAGGAAGTAAAAGTAAACACAAAGCACATAGGACAAGGAAATGCCAAAATAAAATGGAAAGTGAAGCTAAAAACACAAAACGTAGGACAAGGGGCCAAAACACGGGGAGACCGACACACTGAGGAAAACTGACACAGGAACACAGAGACACGGGAAGACAGGAACAAAGGGAAAACAGAATGAAATACAATAACTAAAACCAAAAACAGAATACAAAATCTACAACAAACTGGGAATCTAAACCAAGAAACACAACCAGAAGACACAAAAAAAAAAAAAAACACAAAACACTGGGCCAACAACCCAGGACCATGACAGGAACAGGCCTCACCTGGCTGTCAGTCAACTGTCCGATTATTATTTTTGAGCCTCTGAAAATGTGGAACTGTGTCTAAAAATGGCTGTAACTGATAAAGAGTTCATGCAAATTATTTTAATGACGTTAGCAGAATCATTTGTCACATAAAATAAGAAACACCAGCAAATATGGCCACGTCAAGTACACAGAAATGATTGATTAAGAAATACTTCCCAACCAATCACATTCTTCTTTAGTGAAATGGTGTCAGAATTCCTACTACTGAGGCTGCATAGGTTATTAAACTCATTTAGGGGGACAATCTCCGATCCAGTTCATCTAGTGCAGGGGTCGGCAACCTGCGGCTCTGGAGCCGCATGCGGCTCATCCAGGCTTGATCTGCGGCTCTGTGCGGCTCGCGGAAGTAAATTATAAGTATCCAGTTGAAGTGCATTTTATTTTTCTCAGTTTGGTTGTTGTAGTTTTAAATTGGAACATTAGTGTGATCTTGAAATATTAAAATAAAATCATTTTATTTATTTATTTTAGTTTCTCAATATATGTGTCACTCGCGGTAACCGTCACTCGCGGGTTTAAATGGCTCTTTCCGGATTACGGGTTGCCGACCCGTGATCTAGTGTTCTGGACTCCGAGCTCCATCCTGCCTGAGCCTGCTCAATAAAAAAACGCTCTACTGTATGATTCAGCAATAGCATAGCTGCTTTCCACTGGTCTGCGAATTTAATTAAGTAACACAAACAAGAGTTGCATGAAATGCGGAACTACTTTTAAGGTTTACATTGATTATTCATTTGAATACAAAGGCTTTGTGGGTCGCAGTATTTAATAATTTAACGTGTGCAGCTAGTTTATAATCAGAAGAGGTTCTCTGCCACTGACACACAGAAAACAAACATGACTGATGTTTGGTTCTCTTCCCAGTCCTCAGTGTCTTTTGTCTTTCATCCTTCCTCCGATCTCTTCGGCCCTCCAGCCATAAAAGTACGAGTGAGGCCCACGCTGACGGCCGCAAGAGTTTCTGTTTTCCTTCGGTTGAATATTTATCAATTTTTTTTTCTACTGCTGAACTTAAATTTGACAAATGTATGGTATGTGACCACAAATTTAAAGGCCCTGAAAACTTCTCAACCACTTTCTTACTCTTAGTAATGGGATACTGAACAAAAACACTAGGTTAGAATAAGTTATTTCACATTTTTCTTTCACTTGCTTTTCTTTGGGGTGACTCCATCAGAACTGAGAGATTTTATATATTTTCATACACCGCTGATTGTTGACAGCTGATTCATTGTTTGGTCACAATAAAACTTTTCATAATACATCAAAAAGTTACTAAACCACATCAGAACAATCCCACTTAAGCAGACAGGCTAAGTTATTATTTATAAGCTCTGATGGTTAGTCTCCATGCATTTCAAGACTTATTCAAGACTTATTTTAAAAAGTTTCAAATCTGTAGGAAATATGAATATTGCTTTGTTTTCCAAATAGTAACCCGAGATGAGATAGAAGGGGTTATATCCAGTTGGAGGTCTAGTGGAGCACAATTGGAAAGCAGCATAAAATGAAATGAGCTGTGAGGGTCATGTGACACAGGCTCCTGAGGTGAGCTTTTATTAATTCTTCTCATGGGGAACTTAACATTAATTAAAGTAGAAGACCAAATAAGACCACCGCAGCAAGCTCCAAATAAGTGCTCCCAGTTAAGATAATAGCACCCAAAGTGTTTCATCATATTGTCTAAAATGAGCATGTGCCAAGATTAAATGAGATCTTTCATAAGTTTGATTATGAACATCTGATATTCTTTCGTGACACTGCAAATACTCCCCTGATGAGACAAACAGATAAGTAAGCACTTGGTGAAACCCACATCAAGCGCTTTCATTAGCTAATCACAAAATATATTGCTTGTTTCATTGCTGATGCCAAGAGATGGCAGAGTTCATCAAATATGCAAAAACCACCTTGAAATGATAACTTGCCTCAGTGGGCAGGAAGACCTCCGACTGCCACATTTTGACAGTGAAAGATTAAAAGCACTGACCCCAGCTTCAGTCCTCCCTCTTCTCACCTGTTTATTCATGAAGACATAGATGACTGGGTCGATGACCGTGCTCATTTTGGCAAGGATCGAGGGGATGATGCTCGCCTCGGGTGTAACCAGGCCCGGTGGCCCAAAAGTGGCAAATAGGGCCATGATGCCATAAGGCAGCCAGCATATTAGGTAGCACATGACCATGGTCACCACCATGCATAGCACACGCTGCTCACGTTTCCTGCTCATCGATGCATTGATCCCACTCACCTGGAGACAATCAGAGAAAAGAGGAGGAAAATAAAATAAGCCAAAAATCTTCTGTGATGAGACATCGTGTTCAGACATTTAAAGCCTTTTCCCGGTGGTTGCTGTTAGTAGAGGAGGATTCTGGGGGATAAAATGCTCACTATAGTTTTTACCCACAAGCCATCCGTCTGCTCAACTCTGAGCCCTAAACTGGACTATTATTGCACAATGTAAATTATTATAATAATCTATAATTCCATGTAA
>JASGAU010405395.1:0-13146 GCA_030220045.1 Australoheros facetus
TGGTCTTGAAATAAAATCCCGAGTCTGCAAGGTCCGAGTCCATGACAAGACCGAGACCAAATGCGGTCGAGTCCATGACAAGACCGAGACCATCAAAAAGCGGTCTCAAGACCAAGACCGATCTCGAGTACTACAACAGTAATCCATGGTCAACTTAAAAACACCAGCTAACCTAAATCGTATCTTTTAGCAGGAATACCCAGAGGAAACCTCCACAGGAATGGGGAAAACACAGAAAGGCTCCTGTCAAAGTTTGAACCAGGCACTTTCTTGCTGTGAGGCCAGTATGTTCTCAGTAGGTTATGGTTAGGCCTACCCTTTGACTCAGTTCATAACATTATAGACGGAATTTCTAAGCACAGTCAGGGGTGGAGAATGGCCTGGAGATCACATTTTGGCTTTTTCTGATAATGATAATTGGCTTCTTTGATTGGTGATCTCTACTTTGCACTTTGCAGCCAAATGACAGTGTTTGCTCCAGACATGTCCAAGGAGCAGACACTGCCACCAACACAACACATGCCGGAGAGATTGTATCTCTGCTCGTCTCAAAAGCTTTACTTAGCCTGCGGCCTCCATGACTCTGGCCTAGATAAGCAATGGATGGTTAAATGGATGAATGGATACATCATTAATAGCTGCAGTTTATAGTTAGCACATTATTATTGATTACAAAAAGACCAGTCTTTCTAGCATTTTAAGAGAACTTTGAAGAATCTTTTTTTAAAAATAACCATTTCAAGGTTAAAAAAAAATCTCCATTTAAAAAAGAACAAAGATTAGATAAAGTCCAAAAACTTATTGTCCTCGCTCATTAATCATCTCATGATCCCTGAGCTTTATCTTGTGACCTTTTGGAGTGTCTGACCAAAAGCTTGGAAACAACAGAACCTGAATACCAAAGTGTTTAGAAAAAACAATATATGAGCCACAGGGGCTGTTTCTGTGCACACTCAGTTTATAAATGAGCAGATTTACTTAAATGCACTTTCAAATGCACTGTACAGATTTATAATATACATATTTGTACATTTATACTTTAGACCACTCGCTAAATGTCCTTTAACATCCATCATCCTATGTTTTATACATCAAATGCTGAAAATAGCCTCAGTCACTGTCCAGAACCCAATGTTTCAAAAGTACCATATATTAGCAAAAAAACTGTTATTAAAGCTGCAAATAGATAGGCATTTAATTCAATTTGAGTGTGTAAAAATACAAATTTTACTAGATTTGAAAAGAAAGAATCATTTTACGTTTCCTGAGGTTACAAAATTGCATAGAGTTAAACCAGCAAAGAGTTTATCCTACCAAGAAGTATAGTCTGCACACAGCTGATTTATCTCTCTGTACCACAGCAGTACACTTTTTTGACACTTTATTACTATAAACACACAAGTGATTTTGACTCTGACACACCCACACCATCATGTATGCTGGGAATACTCACCAGTGCACTGTGTAATAATCACTTTGGGTTTTGGGTGACTTTTTGACACAGCACCTGCAACCCTTACACATTAACTGTAACTGCTGCTTATATTTCAAGTGAAATTCATATATTTTATGTTAATATATTCTGTAAATATTTCATTGTTTTTACACAGGTGATGCTTAAGGTTTCCAGGAGGAGACTTCAAGTGACTATCACCTCGAAAGAAGCCCAAGCTTAGCAGGAACAGGGGGACAGCACCCATTTCCACTGGGTGTTGGTGCTGCTTGCTGTTAGGAGGAGTGCAACATCAGCCTGGAGTACACATGGAGCACGTAGTGAAAAAGCTGAAGGTTAGGCTGGGATTCTACTATTGAAATATAGCCTGTTTTAATTTATGAGTTAGAAAGAAACTTGTACAGGCTACATTTTTAAATGTTTTGGATAATATTATAGGAGAAATGATAATAAATGGGTACCGCAGAGCCTCACTGGGTGAGTTCTGAGATATTTGTCAAGATAGAGCATCTGTTTCAGGAGGTCCACTAAAAACCTTCTGTAGCCTCTTCCTTTGGATAGATCTAAGTTTGGAAACAGAGTAAGGGGAGCTAATAAGTTCCTCACCTCTCAGACATAGATCAATGTCCACTACTGATTCTGTCATTACTTATACAGCACAGCAGAGAATACCTGCATGAACCAGATCATCCCGAGAGCAGGGTAGATCAATAAAGCTGCTCCTCTCTTCTGCTTTCATGTTGTCAGCAGTTGTGTTTTTTTTTGGTACCTCAAAGAATGAAACATACATGGGAATTGTACCAGGAGAGTTCACTTAAAATGAATTAACCACCTCCAACCAACCAACCAACCAACCATCAGCCTCTTCCTCACAGAATAAATATGGGATATATTTCCCAGAATGGAGCAGGTGGTCCTCCAGCTGATCCAGAACCTCCACCATGCTGTTAGTCTGCAGACAAAATGCAGCTGAAATTCTGTATAAAGTTTGGTTCTGAACATCAGAATGAAGCAGTTCACCTACCATCTGGGCAACTTGTGGAGCTCTGGGGGAGAGGGACAACCCAAAGGCCAAATATGAGAAATGTGCTGACAACAGAAAAGCAGGGAGGTGGAGTTCTTCTAGATGAAGGATTGAGCCATTCAGGATGAACCAACCTGTGCCTGCCTGGCTGAAGCTCCAGTGCAGGCTGGAATCTGGAGATTGGGATGGCATCAAAGCCTCTCAGTTTGACTCTGAGAGGCTTCTGGCTCTCAGAGTCAAAGCATCCCTACTGCAGGTGTATCACAGCTACTACTGCGAGGAACAAAAATTCCTGTTGTGTAAAGTCACATCCCAGATCACATATGCAACATTAAGTCTTTATCAATATAATTAAGCTGCCCCTACCAATATTTTCCATATTATAATACTATAAAATGATTAATATAATTACAATAATATTAGTATATAGCCTAGTCTAAAAACAGTCATCGCTCAGGACCAGCTGATTGGTTGTGATCTGCAGCGACCCTGCCAGTCCGTATTATGGGCTCCAATGCTGGAGATGTCCTCCAGGGTTTTGTGACAGGAATGAAATGTGGTCTCACCAAACAACAGCTAGTGGGCATCCACTCCAGATCAGCCCAGGTCAGTATCCCATTTCCCCATAATATTTAACAAAAAACAGCTTAATCTGAAGGCTATTAAGGCAAAAAATGACAAACTGCTGCTTCTGACACCTATTTTTCCCTTCATTGTTATTAATTCAGTGTCGCCTCCTTGATGCCCTGTTACACTTAGTTTTGAAGAACTGTGCTGAGAGCTCACTTTTGAGATTTTACAGTGTTCAGGCCCTAGGAAAGTTCTGCTGTTTGGGGTCATGGCCAGAGCAGCAGATTTAAATGAGTTTCCTGCTCTGGATCCATCCTGTCTGAATTATTCATGGGCAATATTTAATAAAAACCTGTCGCTCAAGGCCTATCTCAGCAGAGACTGACCCCATAGTACATGAGCTGGTAATATTTGACATTTTCAAAAGTTAATTAATAAAGCAGTCAGTGAAGTGGTAAATAGAGGTCACTGGGCCTGCCAGTGCCAGCTAAGAGGGGTTTGGGGATACTGATGAATGGCTAAATATATATCCTCTCCTGGACTGGAGACTGATTGCTCTGACAAACCAGAGATGCTGTAATTACTGAATGTGACTGTTTGTAATCTGACTCATACCAATGAACCAGATTATCATTCTCTGCAGAATTGCACAGAATTGCATATATATATTGCACACACATATATATATATATATATATATCAATATCATCACTGACTGTGTGATGATATATATATATTCCTAACACATTAATTCAATTCAATTCAATTTTATTTATATAGTGTCAAATCACAACAAACAGTTGCCTCAAGGCACTTAATATAAAGTGCAATATAGCACTGTAAGGTAAAGACCCTACAATAATACAGAGAAAACCCAACAGTCAAAATGACCCCCTATGAGCAGCACTTGGTGACAGTGGGAAGGAAAAACTCCCTTTTAACAGGAAGAAACCTCCAGCAGAACCAGGCTCAGGGAGGGGGGGTCATCTGCTGAGAGGGGAGAGACACAGAGATTAATAATAATTAATGATTAAATGCAAAGTGATGTATAAACAGTAAAAGAGGTGAATGAAAAGAAACAGTGAATCATGGGAACCCCCCAGCAGACTAGGCCTATAGCAGCATAACTAAGGGAGGGTTCAGGGTCACCTGATCCAGCCCTAACTATAAGCTTGATTAAAAAGGAAAGTTTTAAGCCTAATCTTAAAAATAGAGAGGGTGTCTGTCTCCTGAATCCAAGCTGGGAGCTGGTTCCACAGAAGAGGGGCCTGAAAGCTGAAGGCTCTGCCTCCCATTCTACTCTTAAGTATCCTAGAAACCACAAGTAAGCCATTACCCAGTTATATCAGTGCAGATATCCGGCACAAATTTTTCCCCATTGAGATCTGATATGTTGTCAAAGTTTTGCTTTACTTTTTTTGACCAGTGTGTATATACAAGTTCCTGGCTCCTTAAGATGCCACCTGTGTTTGGCCTAAACTCTTTCTCTGTCTGCATGTGTATGTGTTTAGATGTTAGATGATAGTTTCAACTCATTGCCATTGTGCACACAAGGCACACAACAAATTTATTTTCAATTTATTTAATCTTATTTAATGTTGTATCAGTTTTATTTTTACATTCTTGTCTGATGTCATATCTTTGGGGACATATGATTGCAACACACTATTTGCAATCAGATTTGCCATGGAGAGTTTCCAGACTCAGCAAAGTGAGTTTGTTTTTCCACTGCTGCTTGAGCACGGCATGGGCCCCACCATACCTCAGTTTCTGCCTGTATTTTCATTTTTGACAGGCACAAGCTCAGTATCAAGCCTTAGCTAATCACTTGGCAAAATCAGCACATGCTGCTTGTGTCCAGATCATTGTAGACAGCATAAAAAAAATAAAAATGCTCAAATGAACACATTGTACAGTGTCCCTGCTTAGGCAGACAGTTAAGGGACTAGCTCATTAACATGATGGAATATTTAGCAGGTAAACAGTCTGATATTTTTCTATGAAGATAATGGAATACACTTAAAATAGATTAAAGGGAATAAGACTTCATGTTTAGTTGTAGATCATTTGCTTGCATCAAACCTGTGACCCACTCACATCACTAAACTTTTGCATTCATCTTTTGTGATCACGTATTAAGTCTAGAGATTGACTAGGCCAGTCTAAAACCTTCCACTTCCTGCCCCTGATGAACTCCTTTGTAGTTTTGGCAAAGGTTCATCTTTGAGTCATCAGTCCATAAAACTTTGTCCCAGAGCTTCTGGGGTTTGTCTCTGTACTTGTTGATAAATTTGTTGCTGATGTCACTAACAGCTGTTTTAGGGTCTTTCTTTAGAGCACTTGCAATGTTTCTGTCATCAGCTGGTGTTGTTCTCCTTGGTCCACCTGTTCCACATCTGTTACTTAGTACATCAGTGACAACTTTCTTCTTCAGGACCTTCCAAACAGCTGTACTGACTGTGGTCAATGTTTGTGCAGCGGCTCTGATTGATTCTCCATCTTCTCTCAGCTTCACAGCTGCTTGTTTGTCACTCATAGACGGCTCTCTGGTTTTCATGTTGGTTATTCTAACTATAAATGCACAGTCTGCACAGGCAAAATCCAAATCTGAAACTGAGTGCACACATTCAGCGCTATTTGTTGTTTAAACAATCAATGGAATGGGCAAAAAAACACACCTGTCAGTCACATGTTCCAAAACTTTTGTTCACAAGAAAATGGGTGAGTTCAGACAAAAGGTGCTATCTTCTGAACTGTGTATCAGATCCAGATGTAGATACTTGGAAATAAAAGCTGAGGTGTTTTGTCTTGTTTTTGTTGTTGTTATTGTTTTAAATGTCAAACCTAAATGTTTTCAGTCTCTAAACAAAATAAAATTTGAAAACATTCAGAAGGGCCTTATTGGTCATAACTTTTGTTGGTCATAACTTTCCACGTTTGTTAAAACTGGCTCAATTTAAAAAAGTCTGGAAGTCCCACTCATAGCTGCTTTGAGGTTTGAAGGAGGAAATGACACTTCAAGAACAGCTCTGCTGACTTTATGCAGGTCAAAGGTTATGATTTAGGCTTAGATTTCCAACTAAATAAGATGACATCATTGTGAAGTCTCTTGTTGCAGAGACAAAGTAAGACATTTGCCTTATAACATTTGCAGGTCAGTACAGTTTACAGTAGAAGTGGGAATCACAAGACACCCCACAAAACAATATTATCACAAAACTTCACTCACAATGCTCAGGGTGGCTGTAGCTCAGGAGGTGGAGCAGTCCAAGTCAGACTGCCACTGTTTGTAGGAAGTTTGGATCCATATTTGGCGTCTCTGGATCATTACAACATTGCTACTCCTGCAGTGCAGAACAGCAGACACACATATGTGATCAGCTGATTAGTGAAGGTGGCAGAAAGGTCAAATGACCTTCTAGTGGCATCTTCACCTGAAGCCTGACGGATAGGCGGGCGAAGCCTGATCGTCTGCTGCTCACACGCTTCTTTTTTTGTACGGCTTTATATCTGTACTGCTTTTTATGTTTGTTTGCATTTTTTATGAACCGCTTGCTTTGAGCATAACTTTAAAATATGGAGTCCCACTGAAGCATTTTTATGGCTCGTAGCTTCAGGGAAGATAAGATGCTCCCTAAGGTTCTGCCTTTGAAAGCCTCTGTAAGCTTAAATATAGCAGAATATTTTAAAGGCTGCAAGATACTGATAAGACTGGGATTTGCTGCATTTACATGGAGTAAAAGCTCTGGCTTATACTCTGTGTTTTTATTGCTTGGCACAGGCCTCAGGGGTTTTACAGCCTTAATTTCATGTAATGAACTAGACGGGGGATTATGGAATTATCCAAATTAATAGTATTTCTTTCTGAATGGTATTGCTTTAATTATTGCACATAGTCTTTATTTGAGAGGCTAGAGTTCCCTATGAGGTGCCCTGTTTGTTTTTCCTCTTTTATTTTCTTATTCAGCATCAGTGAGCACAACAGCTGTTTTAAAGCAACCGTTGAATATTTGCGCAGGTTATTAAGTTAAGTGTCTCATACAGATTAAGGCAGGGCACACAAAGAGTTCTCTGACCCCACATCACATCACCTCAGCTCTGCACTCTGCATTTGGATTCAAATAAAAAGTACATTTATGAGCTCACAGCATGGCTGTGTCCTGTGCAAGGACGTCATTTTGATTCTCTCGGTGAGTTGCAGTTTGTCTTAAGTGCGCAGATTCCCATCCACTCCATGTTGATATGAACACGGCTGCAGAATGATTAGATGCAAATTTTCTATTGTTATCCTCCAAAGCACCTTCTGCCCGCCTCTGTGACAGACCTGCTTGTGTAAGATAGATATCCTAATTAGAAAAAGTGCACAGGAACGGCTCTTTTTGGCATGTACTTGAAAATGCCATTAGAGCATAATTTGATCAGAGCAAAGCAGCATCTGTGACTTTGTGCATGTGTCACAGCAAGGTTAAGATGCCATGTAGAGGTCTATCTATCACCGCCTCTTGGCTTCTACTTCATTCAAAGGTTTCGCCTGACTTTCATGCAGTATGCTCTTGATCCACTAGATGGGACTGTGGCTGTATGTTGCAAATGAAGCTGCACTGCTTGTACTTATGTTAAAACTGAAAGAAAGAAAGAAAGAAAGAAAGAAAGAAAGAAAGAAAGAAAGAAAGAAAGTAAGAAAGAAAGAAAGAAAGAAAGAAAGAAAGAAAGAAAGAAAGAAAAGTGTATTGGGTGACAATAATTTTGTTTCATCACGTTCACATAAGTATTATCAGCAAATGCACTTAAAGCATCCAACATAATTGTGACTCCTTTATATTGGTGACACAGATCTATTCATGTATATATGTATATTTTTCCTTTGCTGGTCTTCAGTGTGGAGCCAGTTTTAATGTCTCTGCACACAGTTAGTATTTTATTCCAGTGGCTAACCCTCAGGGTCCAGAAACCTCCAAAGGATCACAGGATAAAGTGGTTGTACCATCATTAGTTTGGCCGAATAAAGAATAAAAGCTCATTTTTATGCATATATCATTTGTTTTGTGAAATACTGGATAATTTGACCATTTAAACCTAAAATGATTATTTATATGAAATCAGGTGAAACATTTGCAGCGCTTCTAGTTCTCCGAAAAACAATTCAATCAGCTGAAGAATGAAAAAACACCCAAACTACACACTTTGAATGCCTAATAATTTTGCACACAACATCATGAGTTTTTGGACTTTTGTTATATTTTGTTTCAAGGTATCTGATGTTTTATTTTGTAATCACTGGTTTTTGTCTATTTGTGTCAGTTTGACCTCATTTGGTCATGTTTTCAGACCTTTATAGTTGCTAACCGTTTCACCTGTGCTGTCTTTCACATGTGTTCCTTATCCACAATTACTCTCTATGTTCAATCAGTTATTGATAGATTTGACCTTTTGCTTATTCCTCAGGTGATTGTTTGCCTCAATGCTTGTCTTTCTTTGTAAGGCATTTGCCTGTTTTAAAAAAAGAATTTTATTTTAGGCTTTCACTCGCTTCTGTGTCCTGTATTTGGGTCCTTTCCCCTCTGAGTCATAGTTTTGTTTCTCTAACAGCGAGTGTGGAAGAAATACTCAGATCTTCAGCTAAAGTAAAACTAGTAATACAATTTTAAAATAGTGGGTTATAATATAAGGTAAATCCATGAATACAGTGCAGTAGACTGTGATAAAGTTACAGTACTTAAGAAAATGTACTTAGCTACTTTACACCACTGCAGTAAATTACATTTTAAGTGAATTAAGAAGTGTATCATTTCCTGATGATATGTAATGAAACAGAAATATAAACTGCATAAATTGTGGATATTCAAAGAAAGGTGAAACTTAGCAGTATACTGTGGCACTTATTACTTGGCCTTATTTGATTTCTTTTCTGCTGCTTTTATGTCATGCATTTCAGAAGGAAGTGCTTCACTTTTAAAAACCACAATACATCAGTTTAAGTAATACAGACACAGTTACCACAAATTAAGATTCAACATCCATAACACATTATCAGTTACTTACATAGTTACAGACTGATTATTAAAATTAGCCTGTAAAAATGCTGCCTACACACGAATCCAATAATATAACTTTCAGGATAAAAAGGAAACAGTCACGGGGCATTCTGCTGTATGGTGAATACTACGCAGCTTTTACCTCAGTGTGCTCTTAGAAACTGTAACAATATGGGAGTATCATTGAGACAGTATCAAAGTGAGTACCTGGTGCAGGTGGGCCCACTCTAAACTACAGCTCATCTTGTTTTATAAGCTAAATATACGTTTTGTATTTAACATCCGAATCTGAAAAGTATCAGAGTCAAATGCAGTAGAATAGCAGTACACATGCGCTCTTGTATAATAGTGAACACTGCTACAATCACTACAATCACTTAAAAACATGTTAATCTATAATTCAGTTGTAACTGGTGACAAACAGCAGAACTTTATTTCTTGATCATTTTATTCCAATAGTTTTATATTTCATCCATATTTTAAAATGTGACCGACACTTTTCTCCGCTGACAATATGACTACGTGATTTTTTTCCTGCATTGTTATATTACCCTTACAGGCCTGGCACCGTAATGCCACAAATACCTAAACAACAGGTTTTCATGTAATAATGCTCCTGAATTCAAGCGCACACGTGGACGCGCTCATTCTCTCCGAGCACACCTTCCGTACCCCCCCCCCTTTTGGCCCAGCAGTGGTACGCTCCATGTTGGATGTGTTCAGCTTATTGACCGGCGGACAATCCTCATTGGTACCACCAGAGCTCCCGGAGCCTCCAACAAACCGGCCCTTCATTCCCGCACAAAGCGCCCGGCATCCTCCAGCCTCTCCGTCCCGCCATGAAACAGACTCTGAGCGAACTGATGAGGATGAGCAGGATATGCCGGATGGTATTTGCCACTTGTTTGGGATCCTTTATTCTGGTCATCTTTTATTTCCAAAGTATGTTTCAACCAGGTAGGATCTCCCTGTTCTCCTCTTTTCTCTCGGGTGTGTGAGTGTGTGATGATGAATGGCATCTTGCCTGGCAGCCTCCTGGCATGCTGACACATCGATTTGTTCTGGCTGTACAGTAACGCGGCCGATAAATAATTGATACTTGCGCGGTGTAAAGACGTAAATCAACCAGAGGGAGTACAGTGGTTTAATCAATCTTCCATGTGATACATTTACAGCACTTTGGACTGGTCGCCTTGTTGCACCTTCTGGCTTTTGTCGGGGTGTTCTTTTTGGGTTGAAGTGTTTGGTGTGCGCGTGTGAGTAACCTGGTGCTGTTCAGCTGACAAGTGGCATGCATGGATATGAAGGTGGCAGCAGCGGCGGCAGGGAGGGCTTTTTGTCTTCAGAAACGTGGCTTGGCGATTTGAACCGGTGCACGGGGCAGCAGTTTGGCACGCAGCGTGGGCACTGGCAGTGTGATGAAATCGTCCCTAAGAGTTAGTTTAAGGTGGAATCATATCTAAAATGTAGGGAGCGTTTAGGAAGCGTGTCTTGCTCTGCGCGTCTGGAGACCCACGTTTAATTATTTCTGTCCATCTCAGCAGGAGCTCCGTGAGATAATTTGCATCTAATTATGTTAAATGAGGAAATCTGATCTGTTGACCTGCCAAACCTCCCCTGGGTGGATGGGTTGGACAGCAACGTTTCCATCCTTCCATCCGTCCGTCCACCGAAATCGAGGAAGCCTGCGCGTAAAACAGGCGCAGCAACTGTTCAAGCTCAGCGCTGCCGAACTGCTGTACAACAGGTCTACTAAAGCTGTAAAGAGAAGATCATAGTTTCAGGGTATTCGCTTTCTCTTAGCAAATTTAATCATTCGGAAGCAGAGATGATAATTTCATAATGCTGCTGCCCGTTGGAGACGGTGTCTGCGCGGCTCAGCGGCTCATTTCTGATTGACAGGATAAGGCCTGAGACTAAGGTTACACTAACTGTCTAGATTTAATAGTTTCATTTGTTAAATGCCATCATGTCCACTGGGGAGGTCATACTAATGCTCATCAGTCTATAGTAATGATGTGGCGACATGGCTACTGTGTGTGAGTGATGGGGCTGCTGGGATGAAAGAGCGATGAAACATGAGGTAGACAGAGAAAGGGAGCTAATACCATCCAAGGCAGCATGAAACTGAACGGACGTGCTGTCATGTCTCTGGTTCGGGAGGGTTTTTGCTGTACACACAGTGGCACTGTGTGAGTCACCAGTGCGGCTGGGGCTGCTGATGGACAATCATTATTTCTAATCTCCTCAAGAACTATTACCATAATATACTTCTTCTCTCATAAGCCATTAGTATATTACTGGGCTTGCTGACCTTGAATATGTCATATACATTTTATTTATAAAGGTAAAGGTATAAAGGGATCACTGAGATTAAATTTTTTTTTCCCCAAGAGTGAGCTGGCCAACAGGGCATTTCTAAACATAAAGAAATCACACAAATACAACTGACACACACTACAAGCACACAACATCCAGACCACATGAAATAACGTATCAAGGATAAAACTGTTACAGTTTCAGATGAATTTCATGCAACATTAAGAACAATCAGACTGACCAAGAGTGTTAATTTCTTTGTTCTTTTATAATGTACATGAAATGCTCGACAGTAACCAGTTCTGACACTTCAGGTAGATGAGTCCAATAAAAAGGGACAGCGTATTTAACAGCTTTATATTAAACTGAATTGAAGTGAATTGAATTGCCCAATTCTGTCCTGACACTTGGAACAAACACTCAAGAAAAGATTAAACAACCAACTGGAAAGTCTGCAGATATATTGGCACGGCCATTTTCAGCAACATACAGAGCCCAGTGGTTCATGCAACTTCCACAGGCAGCAATAAAAGGTAAAGCACAATGATGTGCAGTTTCCAGCTTCTTTAGATGCTTGTCAGGTGCATTCAGTTCAATAAGGGTAAAACAAAGTTGTTGATTTGTTCCTTGAAAGTAAATTTCATTTAGGCTTCTGTTTGGACAGAATGTATGACTTACGGGTTAACTTCTGATCTATAATCATGACTAAATACTTTCACCAATTTCACTTCAGCCTCTTGACAGTTTGGATCTAAGAAAGGTCAGATGGTAACTCTTTGCCATTTAAAAATAGCAGAAATTGTGACATTTACATATAAAAATGGCATGAGCTGCATATAAAACCTGAAGTGACTATTCTGACTTTGGCTTGTTGGGTAGCACCACTTTGAGTTCTGGGTAATTGTGATGACTTCTTATGTTTTATTCATAATTAAAGTAAATAAAGTAATTGGTCATACCCTTATAGTTAGGAAGGAGCTCCACTCAAAAAATATGCAAGGACAAAATTTTACTTAAAAAGGAATGCAACAGTTATGATGATGATTATAATAAAATGATGAAATGATGTGTCTTAATAATGTGTTCTGCCAGAAGAGGCTCAAAGAGCCTTGGCATTGATTCTCCAAGTCTCTGTAGCTATACTGAAGGGACGAAACACCATTCTTCCACAAGATATTCCCTTATTTGGTGTTTATATAAAATGGTGATGGAGAACAGAGAATCAGTCCAGCGAAAAGTGGTTCACAGTGTCGTGTGGATTATCCAGAGGTGCATGTGCACTGGCTGTGGATGCAGATGCTTATGTTGAAACTTCAAATGAAATCCCGCTGACCTCCACTGTACTGGGCGGCAGCAGAGCGGAACTGCCTGGCTCCACTGTAAGTAAGAGTGAAAAATCTTTAATATGAGCGAACTGACCCTTTAAGCCTTTAATAAGATCCCGTCCTTTTAGGACGCTCTGTTTGCGAGTATCCTGGTAGACTGATAAGATTTATTTAAAAATTACATAACTGTATCCTGTGGCAGGAACATTGTACAGAGTGAGACCTCTCCTCTGTTGTACATCATTAAAGGAGCTTCCAGGGAGCGAATTGATTGTAAAAATTGAACCGAGACTTCATTAAAGTGTTCTCAAGGACCCCTGGATCATGCTCCAAGAGTTGTGCCAATCTCTACAGATGTTGCATCAGCTTCTGCTTCTCTCTCACACACACACACACACACACACACACACACACACACAC
>JASGAU010405396.1:0-16387 GCA_030220045.1 Australoheros facetus
CTACTCAAAGTAAGAAAGTAAAAGTAGCTCCTTGGAGGACGTTTCTACCTCTTTCTTACATCTTTCTCCATTTGAGTGAAGTTATCGCTCATTCTTTGCTCTCCCTTAAAATACAGCAGCTGCTCTTTTAGCTAGCAGACACACTGTGTGACAAACTGCAGACACTTTTTTTTGTCCTCTACGTTTTCTCTCATTTATTTTCCTCACCGTTCCGGCGTGCAGCCTCTATGTAAAGTGCAACTTCCTCTAGCTCAGGGGTGGCCAACTCCAGGCCTCGAGAGCCGGTGTCCTGCAGGTTTTAGATGTGTCCCTGATCCAACACACATGAATCAAATGGCTGAATTACCTCCTCAGTATGCAGTCACGTTCTCCAGAGTCCTGCTAATGACTTCTATATTTGACTCAGGGGTGTTGAAGCAGAGACACATCTAAAACCTGCAGGACACTGGCTCTCGAGGCCTGGAGTTGGCCACCCCTGCTCTAGCTCTTTCCAGTCTCAGAGCAAGCATTGAAGGAGCCTCTCCCTCTATCGTGTGGGGTGTCTGTTCTCCCCCACCCGCCCTGTTGTCGCGACTTCCAAGAAAAAAACCGCTTACTATTAAAAGCCGGCTCCCTCACTGACCGGAAATGCAGACGTTTCTCAGACGCATTAAACCTAAAGTAACGAGCTTGTTTTGAAAATGTAAGAAGTAGAAGTACAGATACTTGTGTAAAAATGTAGTGAGTAAAAGTAAAAAGTTGTCAGAAAAATAAATACTCAAGTAAAGTACAGATACCTGAGAAATCTACTTAAGTACAGTAACGAAGTATTTGTACTTCGTTACTGTCCACCACTGCATATAATATTATTATAGCTGCTATTTTTATATTACAGCGGATTAATTGTGATTTCAATGAGAATTGTTGAAAATGTCATAGTGAAAACTCACATTTCTGTCAGTTTGAAAACATGCAAAACAGCTTGTATGTTTTCATATTTGTGCTTTTATTTGCACGTTAAATGATTCTTCGTAAAAAAAAAAAATCAGCACACAACACACACAGTTTCAGCATTACCAAGATTTTTTTCTTCTTTCAAGGACCTCACTCATATTGACAAGTGTTCTGTCACTTGGTGTTCTTCTGATTCATTATTAGTCCCTTTAAAAAAAAAAAATTGTGTGTGTGTGCGCGCATTTGTAAAGACATGCATATGATCTTACCCCATATATGCATCTCAATGAAACCCAGCTAGCAACCACTCAAACAAGGATAAAGAAACAACACCAGGCAGTGTAGTGATTTCTGTTGTGAGGGCACTCCCACTCTCATCACAGACACCAGAATCACCAGATTCCAGATATCATAACACAGAGCAATGATGAGAACCCAGTGAAAGCAGTGGACACCTACATGCTGAGCTAAAAACATACAGGATGTACATGGTGTGATGTACTGTATACTTAAATAAGGGGTCACAAATGAAAAGTACCAGTATGTAAATGGAGCAGTTCTTATGTTATTTCCATTTGTAGAAAACAAACAGTGAACGTGAAAGAGGACAGCATGTTTACATGCAGAGCTGATTCTGGGAATGGGAAACACATAACTACAGTTGGGAGGGTATCCAAGGACACCTCATGGATGCATGACACGTGGCAAAAGACAGCGCTAAAATGGGGCAACAAAAAAAAAAAACAGGGCAGAGACCACAGTCCTGACACTTTTGCCCAGGAGAGACCCATACTTTGCAAAACATAAAATATATTTGAAGCATTAAACCAGAGGCAACATTTAAACATTTTAATCTGAACAGAAGGATTCTTTTTTCATAGACTCCCATACAGTCAGATTTCATATTGAACCCAGCACAAAGCAGAACCTGCTGAGCTGAAAAATGCAGCCAATAATGGATGTAACAAAAACTGCAGTTCCTTTAGTGGCCACTTGAGACAGGCTGCAAAAGCAGGTCAGTCCCCATAGGCTCCCATGTTAAAATGTCCAACTTTATAGGTTTAAAAAAGCCTTCAGCTTTCAGGTCCCTCTTCTGTGGAACCTGGTCCCAGTTTGGATTTAGGAGACAAATATCCACTCTACTTTTAAGATTAGGTTTAAAACTTTCCTTTTTGATAAAGCTTGTAGGATCACGAGGCTGGCTCACATGGCCCTGAACCATTCCCTAGTTACACTGCAATAGGCCTAGGATGCTGGGGGCTTCCCATTATACAAGTTTTTCTTCTTCACTAACCTCTATTTTATGATCCATGTGTTTATGCACCACTCTGCATTTAATCATTAGTTATTATTATTAATCTCTGGCTCTCTTCATTAGTGAAACTTTCTTTAAAGTGGATGTAACATAGTTGGACTCGGACACATAGTGAATGAACTCACCTATTATATGAGAATGTATTCAAACTGTGTGATTTTTAGGACACTGGAGCCTAAAATTAACTGGCGTAATGTTAGTTTATAACCAACTGTTGTTGCTTAGCTGGTTTGTTGTCAGCTGTCTGGAGGGTTGCATGTATAATCTTATTACAATTACAATTAGTAATTGTGACAATATTGGGAACAAATATGCACGTTTTTGTGTGTTCAGTTCAGTAGATGAGAAGAGAGCCCATTTAAAAAAAAAGGAAGATTGAAAGTTTGGAGGTTAATTCAAATTGTGCATGTATTTACAAACTGCCTGTGCATTAATAGATAACATTTTTAAAAGTAGCCAAGAAGATTAGATGATGCAATGTACCATATTAAATAATAATGAAGATGGTGAGTATTGCACTTGGTGAAATAATAATAAACTTAAATAAGAATAGAATAGAATGCCTTTATTGTCATTATACAGGCTGTACAATGAGATTGGAGATTGAAGAGTACACAAATAAAACATACATGCAAAGGGAACGGCGTAATTTGTTATTTCACTGCAGTAAACAAATAGCGAAAGTGAAAGAGAAAAGGTATGTTTACACACAGAGCAACTGGGACAGTTGGGAGGGATCCAAGGACACCTCATGGATGCATGACACGTGCCAGTAGACAGGGGTGAAATGGGGAATGGTGGAAAAACAGGACAGAGTTTACAGTCCTGACACTTTTGCTCAGTGGATACCCATACCCATAAAATATATTTGAAGAGTTAAACCAGAGGCAACATTTAAAACTTCTCTAAGGTTGGTGTAGAGAATGCTAAAGTAGCAAAGAAGATGGTGTGCAAGTAAATATGTAAAGGGAGCAGTTGGAATTTGTTGTTTTTACTATATTAAAACAACTAGTGAAAGTGAAAGAGGTTAGGCATGTTTATACACAGCTGATTCAGGGAATGGAAAACACAAACAAGTCCAAGGCAACTGGAGTCCAAGGACACTGTGCATGAAAAGTGGCAGGAGACATGAGGGAGAAAAAAACAGCACAGAGCTCATCATGGAAACATTTGCCCAGAGAGAACCAGGACTTCACATTCACTATTTCTAGAGACGGCAGAACCAACAGTACACGCCTGTGGGTACATTAAAAAGAAGACATTTGAAGAGTTAACCAACTTAATATATTCTGAGTAGGTGCTCAAGATTTATAAAAATAGTCTTTTTCACCATCTTAAATTGACATGGGAGAATAATATATGAGCACCAACAAAAGAAAAAACATAATGAGACAGATGTACGCTACAAAGAGATAATATATGTTTGACCTAATATCACCCATTAACAAAAAGTCAATAAAACACATAAAGCAGGGTTAAGCTCTGGTGTGGTTACTTGGTTTCTTAAATCAGATCTACCAGTCATTTCTCATTGTTTACCATTTTCCTGGAAGGACTAAGATCATAATGCCTCACTTAGAATCAATTCATTTATCTTTTTGGCTCTCCTCCTTTGTTTTAATTTTACTGGTATCAGGTGTCTTACCAAATGTAAACTTGCAGAAATTCAGCAAGTAACCATCATAGCACATGCTATCTGTGCAGTTTATCTAACATAAATGCATAATGTTAATATTTAAAATGTTTAAAGGCAAATTTGGTTTGTTTAAGTTTGTAAAACCAGGCCAATTAACAAAACAAAAAAAAAAGAGAGCGAGCTCTATTAAACACTAATTAGTCAGAACTCCTGTTTATTTCTTAATGGCAAGCAACAATACATTTTGCATTATCTCATATAATAAGCACCTATGAGCCATGGATAACTTACTGAAACACATGATTATACTCTGCAGGGTTACAAATTTAAAAACGGAAAAAAAAAAAAATCATTGAATATGTCATTAAAGCCATTACTGAGAAAAAAAAATGTATCTCTAATCTACTCACAGAAAGACTTGATATTTTTCCACACATGGTACATTTAGAAAATTATCAATATAGAGACTCTATAAAGCTTAACTTGGAAGAATAAATATGTTTGGCACAACAATGCATTCAGATCACAATTCTGCTTGCAAACACTGCCAGACATGACAGGCTTTAAAAAAACAAAAAAAACAAACAAAAAAAAAGAATTATCAATAGTGTCTTTGACAGAAGTACAATAGGACTCAAATGTCGTCCCACCACCAAAATCAAAACAGAAATAATCAGGATGACTCTCTGTACAAAATTGTTGGAAAAATCAATTATTTCTAGGCTGGATTATTGTAGTTCATTATTATCAGGCTGTCCTGATTCAAATGCTGCAGCTAGAGTACTGACAGGGACTAGAAAGAGAGAGCAGATTTCTCTCATATTGGCTTCTCTTCATTGGCTCCCTGTTAAATCCAGAATAGAATTTAAATCCTTCTCCTTACATACAAGGTCTTGAATAATCAGGCCCCATCTCATTTTAATGACCTTACAGTATATTGAGCCACATTTAAACATTTTGTTATTTTACTGTGTTGCGATGTGTAGGTAGTTTTCATAAATTGGTGTGTGTAGTTGGGCAAGCATGCTCAGATTAGAAGTTAGCAGGACATGGAAGAACAGTTTACTGTCACAGTTAGAGTTGTGTTACATATAATAATGGCAGGAATACATAACCAGGACTCCAACAGTAGACATTTTGTTTTGTAGTTGTCAGTTTTGTGTTGAATAAATAACCTCATTTTTTGTTACTGAATGGCATGCAAGCTTCCTCCTAGAAAGCAAGAGTCAGAAACTTTACATCGTGCAGAACAAGCAAAGAAGGTCTGACGGTTGCTGCTGCATTTGGATTTATGATGAGAAATCAAATCATTGCATTCTGTTTAGATTTACATTTTACATAATGCTCAAACTTTTGTGGAGCTGGCATTGTGAGTGTGGCTCTCGAGAATGTGCTCGAGTGTCAAAAAAGTGATCTGTCATCTTTTCATTTTTGTGACATGGACAATGTTGCAGGAGACCAAATATAGAACATGATGCTGCAAGACAGGACAGGTTTAGTTAAAAAA
This sequence comes from Australoheros facetus, assembly GCA_030220045.1. Lineage (NCBI taxonomy): Eukaryota > Metazoa > Chordata > Actinopteri > Cichliformes > Cichlidae > Australoheros > Australoheros facetus. Next base: position 5,392 of record JASGAU010405396.1, read on the forward strand.
GTTTAGGATCATCAAACTCATTTTGATAAGAGACAAAGATAACCAAAGTAAACACAAAATGCAGTTTTTAAATGATGATTTCCTTTATCAGGGGAAAAAACTGCCTAACCCGAGTACGTTGGAGCTTCAAACTGATGGCTGGATATTCTCCTTCAGGATTTTCTGGTCGAGAGCAGAATTCATAGTTCCATCAATTATGGTAATTCACTCACTGTGGTTCACTGGAGTCCCAAAGCCTTAGAAATGGTGTTGTACACCTTTCCAGACTGATAAATGGCAATGACTTTTTCTCAGCTGTTCTTGAGTTTCTTTAGATTGTGGCATGATGTGTTGCTTTTTGAGCTCTTTTAGCCTGCTTCACTTTGTCAGACAGATTCTGTTTAAGTGATTTCTTGTTTCAACAGGTCTGGCAATAATCAGGCCTGGGTGTGGCTGGGTGTGAACTCAGCTTTCCAATAAAATGTGGTTAATCAAAGTTAACTCATGATTTAACAAGGAGGGCGTTTACTTTTTCACACAGGGCCAGGAAGGTTTGCATAGTTTTTTTTCCCTTTAACGAATAAAATCATTTAAAAACTAAATGCGCATGTTCAAATTAAAAAATGGCTGTTAGGAAAATGAAAGTGAAAACTCTGGATCAACAGATTTATCATGGTTGATTATACAAAACAAGCATGCAGCCCCAAAATGCATTTTGCATTATGGGGATGGTTTATAACGGTGACACCAGTCTCCAGTGAGATGTGGGCTGCAGGTCAGAATGGTCTTGAACTCAAAGTCACCTCCGTCACGTGAACAGGTATACGTGTGTGTCCCTGACTCCACCTTGATCCAACATGCTATCAGACGGTCATCATAGAACAGATCCTCGTCCCACACCTCAATATGCAAATTGTGGTGTGTGTCCACCTTCATGAGAAAAATAGCATTAAAAAAAATCAGATTTAATATACTGTTATTCTTCTAAGAGTTGTAACTTTTGTACCACAAAGAATAGTGGCAATAGAAATTCAGGTCTCATTCATAAAATTTACATTCTGGTAGGAATGTTGGTGTTGTTCCTTTATCAGTCATATTTTTAAATATATTGAATAGGGGGAAAATGCACTATAGCAAGATTTGCATTCAGTATTGTATGACAAACAGTTGGCATTGTTAAAGGGTCCATTAACCCAAATGGTTACCTTTTATATACCGTACCAGTTAAAAGTCACCCATTGAAATGAATGGGTGACTCTGTCCAAACTTTTGACTGGTACAATACACACCTAATGAAGCATTTGGTTCTGCTTAAACCAAACCAAATGGAAATAAATAACCTCAGATTAAAAACAACTGAAAACTAACTCTATATAAAAGATGGCAGCAGCTCAGGTTTCTAAAAATTGAAGTCAGTACAAAAAACCTGCATTTTTTCTAATGGCCAGCAGGGGGAGGCTTCTCAGGTTCCAAACCGACGTTTGTATAGAAGTCTAAATGAAAGCGATGCTAGTGCTGCCTTTATTTATGACCCCAGTGAATAATTTCCTGATAAATTTATGGTCTTAGTTGCTAGTTTTGAGTCTTCCTGAATGCTACATGATGTTCATTTAGGAAACAAAAGGTCCCATTTTAACAGACAGTAAAGACCTACGTTGTAATTGATAAGTCACTATCATACAAAGGTGCAGTTTTCTTAGTCAGCTCCACCCCTTGCAGTTTCAAAACACCAATATAGTGATGCTGAAAACACACATCTTTGGCATGGTCCCTGGGTCACTGGACACTTGAACACTTTACACTTGGCACAATGTCGTCAGACAAGTACCGCAATGTGCTTGGTGATGTAAGGCTGGGATGAAGCTGCTCGGCCATGGAAACCCATTCCATGAAGCTCTCTGTGCACTGTTCTTGAGCTAATCTGAAGGCCACATGAAGTTTGGAGGTCTGTAGCGATTGACTGTAGAAAGTTGGTGACCTCTGAGCACTATGCGCCTCAGCATCCACTGACCCCACTCTGTGATTTTACGTGGCCTACTGCTTCACGGCTGAGTTGCTGTCGTTCCTAATTGCTTCCATTTTGTTATAATACCACTAAAAGTTGACTGTGGAATATTTAGTAATGAAGTAATTTCATGACTAGACAGGTGGCATCCTATCATAGAACCACGCTGGAATTCACTGAGCTCCTGAGAGAGACCCATTCTTTTACAGACTGCTTCACTTTTGTAGAAGCAGTCTGTAAAAGAACCTGTGGCCATGGAAATGATTGAATCACCTGTATGCAATGATCTGGATGGGTGAGTGAATACCTTTGGCAATATACTGTCTATTCCATTTTTGTTAAATTTATCTCTCTCAAAATATAACCAGTTATTTCAATACTTTTCACTACTATGTTACACACATGTGTTGGAAATAGCAAGTACAACAGAAAAAGTACATCACCTCAGCTCACAGTGAGGTCAAAGAGCAGTATTTTAGTTTTCCTCTCAATATATCTCTTGCCCTTATCTGTAGTCAGGGTTTACTGACCGTTCCAAGATTATAATAAGCGTTCCACCGAGGACTATTGGATTCGATCATAGGCGTCTGCTTTAAGATGGAACCGAAACTCATCTTAGCATAGCTGTGAGGAGGAGAACAAAACAGATGCTTAATGTTGCTGCTTATATATATATATGTATATATATATATATTATACACCATCTCTAAATCTTAATCCCTGACCACACTCTTCTCACCTGTCAGTTGGGCCAAGATGATCTCCTTTCAGATTCCAAGCTCGAATGACTTCCACACGTAGCTCCCCCCTCCAGGCTTTTTGAGGACAGCAGTTGTAAGCCAGGTTAGGAGTATACCACCCACATTTTCGTTCACTGTGATAATTACTCACTGAATTGACCTTTAAGTACTGCTCTATAGCAGCCTTCATCCCTGCCTTCTTTGTGCCCTTTGGCACCAGCTGATACATTGGCCGAAGGAAGTAGGAAGCAACATCTGGGTGATCCTTCAGGCTGTTCAGCCAGTTTGCAAAACCCAGGGAGTCATTATGGGTAAGCGAAAACTCTCCCAACCAGCCATTGCCTCCTACCACGTCCGTGTAGTGTTGGTGGAGACCAGAGCTGTACATAGTGGTGACATCCCGGTTTTCCAAGACCTTTTTGCAAGATTCTGGGACACTGGATATTTTCAGCTTTCCCAAGCCAACAGAGACACCCATCGACAGGCAGGAGTGGAACTAGAAAACAAGATGGGACATAAGCTAATCAGTGGCTGTAGACGGTATTTCCTGTAAACATGAACATATGCCAGTAGACATGCTTGTGATGGTAGGATTGTATATCATGAAACGTGTGAGCTCAGTGTATCACTCAAGGGTTGTTGAATATGTCCTACAAAATGCCTTAGGGTGTGGCTCCTTTTGGGATTTTTGTGTTAATACAGAAAGTACTCATGTCTCACCATTCTGGTTCTCCATTATTGTAAGATCTTTACCTTACAGTAAATACAGTAAGTGCTTTGACACGACTCTTGTTGTTCTATATAAATAAAACTGAGCTTCTGTCATTGGATCTTGTGCTTTTTATTGGCCAATTGTGGCTTCCCCCCTAGTCAAGTCCCCCATGCCTGATATGGTAACTTATTTTTCTAGTTTTGTATATACAGTCGGTCTTGCAGTTTGTAAATAGCTTTAGACTTTGGAAATAGATACTGAGTGGTATGCTAACCCATGACTGCTCGACGTGTGCAGATACAGATATTGATTCATGTTGCGCATATTACTCAAAAAGGAGTGCAATAGAGGCAGTTTGTGTTGGTTGTTACCCTATAGAGACTGTGCTGTCTTTTATTGTAGTACACACTCAAAGCATTAAGGAGTTAAAAGGTCCTCAGGTCTTTCTGTTATTTTTTTCATCTGTCTGTGGTGGTTGTTAGTAAGAGACAAGAGTGAAACCACCATTCACCTCATCTATGCTATCATCTTTCCCACACGCCCACAGCCAAGTGATAAATTATGAAGAAACTTGAATAAAAGAGAAAGGAGATGAAACAATAAAGATGATGTGAAATGTCAGTAATTCATCAGCAGTCTCCAACTGAGTGTGTTGGAGGTGCACTGCACAGTTATTGCCACAAGGTGGTGATAGTAAGTTAACCAAGTTCTCAAGAAAAAGTGGAAGAAGCAGAAATAAGTGCTCCCTAGCTTGTTGTTGTTGATATTGGAAATTGCGGGGACAGAAGATAGAAGTTTTTTGGCTCAGCAGAGAGAGCTCTCGGTGGACTGTGAGCCACTAATGTGAATCCCGCCAAATAAAGTAGTGCAACTTACACAGGACCACAGTGCCTGCCCAATCTCTGGCTGCAACATAGGGTTTTGCCTTCATTATCTCAGTTGTTTTTATGAAAAATGTTAGCTAGATTACACAATGCTTTCCTTCACTTGGGTCAGTAGAAAAAAATGAGATGATATCTTTTGGAAGACAGTAAGCTCATTGTGTTTATATAGAAATGGAATAAAAATTATGTCTATTCAGTTGCACACAAATAAAATAGAATACCTTTATTTATTTGTCATTATACAGAATGTACAATGAGACTGGAATGTAAATTAACTGCATTGATGTTTTTATAATATAAACTACAAATATGCAGACCGGTGAATATGTGTAAGCAAATGTTCCTCATGTACCTCATTCGAGGAGAGTCCGTTCAGTGTGGACAAACAGGTTTGTACAGCTGTGACTCGCTTCATTCGACCCCCAAGATGAACCTGTAATGTAGCACAATGTTTTAAAAAAGCATTTTTTATTACTGAAACAAGCAAATTAACAAGAGTGTGTCTGTTTTAACCTGTCGGATGTAGTGTGTGCCATAGGTGTGTATGAGCTCGTCGTATTGAGATCTGGTTGAGAAGTTGTAGTGTGTTGGCAGATTGGCCACATCCCTACTGAACTCAGAGCTGAGAGACGGTGTGCTTGAAACACGGTAACTAGGCAGAAAGACACAGATCGGTAAAGTGAGATTATCTAGCGTTAATCTAAACTTGTGGTAAATGTGGTATTCACAGCTAACCGATAATGGCTGCAGGTAACGGTGTGTGTGCTGAAGGAGTAGCGGTCCTGTCTGGTCCTTGCTGTAGCAAAGTTATATGCCTTGGAGCGTGTTCCTCCCATCCCAACACTGGCAGACACAAACTTATTTATACTTAGTCCAACCTGATAAAGTAAACAAAAAAATCAATTTCATTACCTGTTTTATTTTCAACAATAGGTTGATTCAGTTCAAAATCAACACATGCTTTTTGCTTGACCGCCTCCCATTTGCATAAAAAATTATGGTACAAGGTGTGAACATATACAGTGAGTGGTGTGAAATTTTAGCTTCATATATCAAATATTTTCAAGATATACTTTTTGGAAAAATGTGCTGTCTATCCACTCAGGCCATTTTTTTTTCTGAGACAATGTTTGAACATGAATATCTCAAAATCTATAAAATATGTATAACCTACAAACAAAATTAAGGAGGATCAGTAATTTGGGACAGATACATCAACAAATGTCTGAGTATTGGCTAGTTAAATTCTGAAAAAAATTAATCTGTCCTGCAGTACTCCAGTACTCCAAATAAAGTCCCATATTTGAGCACCAACTAATTAAAAACCCTACAAATAGACCTCAGTCAGTACGGGTGGGCAGCAATGTCTCCAGGGCTGTGTCCTGAACCCACTGTTCACCCTGACAAACTGAGACTGCTGCGCCAGGTCCACTACCAACCACACTGTGAAATTCGCAGACAACACAGCGGTAGTGGTCCTTATCCAGAACGACAATGACACGGACTACACTGAAGAGGTGAACCACTTGGTGTCAAACCAACAACTTGTCCCTGAATGTTTATAAAACCAAGGAGATCATCATCGACTTCAGGAGGAGCCAGCCCAGCCACGCGCCACTCCTCATCAGTGACTCTGCAGTTGAAATAGTCGGCAGTACCAAGTTCCTGGGGGTAGAGATAACAGACTCCATGACATGGTCCACCCACACTGAAGCTCTGAGCTCAGCAGTGTAGTCACTTCCTGTGGCGGTTAAGTAGAGCAGACCCCCCCACCCCACTACCTTCTACAAGGGCACTATAGAGTCTTGTGATGTTGTCTTCTTGGGATGCCCACTTTGTGGCCTGTCTCTGACATCCCCCTTTATATGAAACTTGGAATTTAACTTAAAGATGGTACTAGGGCTTAATCAAAATAATGCTGCAACATGGTTTTGTGGAACACAAGTGTGAAGTTACCCTATGGCACAGGCCCTAACCAGCGCAATCAAATGTGGTGTGCTTGGAGCAGACTCAAACTGACCACTGTAGCAGGATCCATGGTGACGACCCCTGCCCCTTGTTTTCAATCTTCCGGTGTTTCAGGTCTTCACTAGGCAGGGCAGGATTCTTCAGTACCAACTGGGCCCTGCTTTCCCTGACTATAAATCTGAGGCAGACACTTCCTTCTAGGCCTGGGCAAGTTTTTCATGGGTGCAACCCACACACTCAACTTTGCTACTCAACCCACAAATGCATTTTCCTTACAAATGTGGAAATAAACAGACTTTGTAATGGTATGAGATTTATTATCAAGAAGCATTGTTACAACAAAGAAATAAACAAGCACAAGCTTCCCAACTTTTTGTGCTAAGTTTATATAACATTCAGAAATTGTCCCTAGTTGTCCATTGCAATGTGAAAATTTTTATTAGTGTGTGCTCTAATATGGGACTTTGCAGAAGTGCAGGACTTTTTTTTTCATGTATTAACTTGCCAATTATCATACATTTTTGGATATATCCGTCCCAAATTACAGTTCCTGTTTCATTTACATGTTGAAAAACATTTGAGATGGAATGACCCAATAGTCAACATGATATAAGGTATTAAATATAATAAATAGCGTCCTATGTTATGATTCATTCAGTCAAATAATACTTGTACCACATTTAGACAGCAAATCTAATCATATCAGCCCTTCTGATCAGAACTTGAACTCTAAGGTTTTTATTTTATTAGTTTGTTTGATTCAGAGCTCATTCCACTGGTTAAAAAAAACAAAACAAAAAAACAAGTCAGCAGACAAAGTTGTAAACAGTTTTTACATTTCTGTTAGCTATAAGAAGTAATCACAGCAACAGTATTTTGTTATTTGAAACATTTATTTTGTTTCAACAGTGATTCCTACCTTCCAGTCGTTGATGTCCTGGGCAGTGTAAGTGTCAACAAGTGAACTGTGAACACAATTTGAAGAAGAATTACTTTTTTATTTAGTTGTTTAATTTTTTGGATTCATTTAATGAATTCCCCAGAACAACAATTGCCCCAGCCAATAAATGTCTGCCATGTCTTAGACTTAGAGACTGAGATGCTGTTTTTATTCTATCCAGCTGTTTTTCCAGTGTCTCCTTTCTTGCTGACATGTAGGGGATTCAGTGTGAAGAATAAGAACACTAAGAAGCTGGACAAGTTACTGAAGAACGCTGGCTTACTAATGGCCAGCAAGGAGATCTTGTAATATGATGAAACCCTTTCAGCAATAAATGTACTATATCATACTATACCCAACAGAAATGTGTGTACTGGTGGAGATATCAGCTTTACATCGGCTGATTGCACGCCAGTCCACTACAGAGGCCGGCAGCTGAAAATGCAAGAAAGAACACCATGATTAAAATGGCACATAAGCTATGGGCCAAGTTTGTCGCTAATCACAGTTTATTTATTTACTTTCTGCAGCATTTTGCCTTGATGACGGTTGGGGCAGAGAGTACAGGTGCCATCTGGTTTGCGATAAGTCATTACATCAATCATGTAGGCTCCTTTTCGATGCAGGGTGACCACATCAAATCCCTCCCCAATCAGGTTGTGGCCTGGTACAAACGGAGCAGCCTCACACCGGATGTAGTTCCCAGTCCGACAGGAAAGAACAGGGGAGTTGCACAACAGAAAGAGAAAGAGGCTCAGGTAGAGAGGAGGTGGGGTTGTAAAGGAGAGCATGGCTGAAGTCAAAGACAAAAAAAATGGAGTAGATCAGGACATAAGTGATGTAGGCAATTATCAGTGATGGTAACCAGAGCTGCAAATTCTTGCACACAGATTTTGTGTATGGGTATCACAACAGGGATTATCAACTTTCTTTATTGAACCAGGTTTTCTTCCTAGTGTGTTCTTCCTCTAAAAAAAGAGGCCTGTCATTGTTCTGGACAAGATTAATGGACTGAGTACTGCCTACCTCAGTCAAGAGGAACATGTTGCCATGAAAAATACATTAAAAGATTATTGGTAGAAACAGTAAGGTAACAATCAGGAAATGGCAAGTTATTACCACTTAATTACCAAAGGAATATTCAAATAACAACCAAGTAGTTATCTTGTATAAATAGTGGCAATAGCTGAGTAATAGTGCAGGCTGTAAAGTAAAAAACAATCAAATTTAACTATAAAACTCAAATAACACTTAAATAATTTATTAATTGAAAAAAAATAACAAATATAAAAAAGTAACCACCTCCTATTACCAGTTGTAACTCGCTTTTTAAATAAATAAATATTCTTATATAAATATGTAACTGTGCATACTTGTGAGTCATTTCAAACTGAATTTATTGTTATTACTGTGGCCTCCCTGCAGTACCTTTGTGGCCCACCAGGGGTCCGCGTCCCACACTTTGGGAACCACTGCCTTATGCAACTAACGTTTCTGTTAAATGTCAATCTTACACATGAGCTTGGAGGAATTTGTTTATACAATAATTGGTGTGTTGAGGCTTGCTCTTAGCTACATGTTGCTACATGATCCACTGTCTCTTAATGTCGAGTTCACAAACATATGTCCTGATGTTTCCATTTATAAAATGGTATGCTGGTATAAGATTTAGAATAAAAAAATATGCAGAATCCATAGCTCCAACAGTAGTGATAAGTAGTCCCAGACCAAATACAGTCAAGCAGGTCCAAACCATGATACTACTACCACCATGTTTCACAGATAGATTAATTATTTTTTTTAAAAATCTGTAAGAGAAAACTGAAAATGTATTGGTAATTTTCTCTCAGTACACTATCGTTTTTTTAAATGAAAGTTTCCATAAATGGCAAAATTCAATGTGTGTTTAAAAAATACAGAAAAAAAAAATTATACTGAAAATTTCTTTATTTCAAAACATTACATTACACTGTATATTTATGGATCTTTTCTACAGATCCATACAAACACAGTAGGCTTTGTGCTCTGGAAATTGAAAAGGACTGTGTATGGAGTGTTTTTATTCCTCTTTAGAGATGAAAAACAAAAGAAAACAATGCAACTAAAATTTTGTTTATGAATCCATTTTTCATGGAGTTACAAACGTGTCCGCCCAGCTGGACACCATGCGTTTGACTTCTGAACCAGAGGAATATGAATTTAACAAACCAATAACAGAAAATGATTTTTACATCCTCAGATCCACGATCATGACTGCTGGTATTGACTAATATTGATAATTACATCCAAATAATAAATAAAATAACAAAAACAACTTCCCATGACTGGCCAATAGGTAGCAGTGTATGGGCTGATGATGATGGGATGCACAAGAATCCACTGTGTTGGCTGATACACAACTATACCAACAAAACACATACATATAAAAGAGAACAGCTTCTGAATAGCTGCCCACTGCAGTGACCACTATGCATGAAGATGGATTAACTGCTGCTGGCTTTGGAAGTTGCTCAAGATATAAAAATCTTTAGATTAATTAAAGCCTTCAAACTGCATTTTGCACATTGCTGTTTGTAAGTAGTGTGTCTATCTTGGTTACAAAATAACTACAGACAGAGATGATGTTTTAAATTAATTAAAAAATAATGATCCATCTGGTCTGTTAAAATACTGTTGATAATAATTTGACTGTAGTATTTCAAAAGGACTTCCTACCTGTTCCAAAAGCCAAAATGTTCCTGTTGTTTTTCCAGTACTCCAAATAAAGCTAAGCAGAACAAGTAGCCAACAAGACTTGATGAGACAAGGTGAGGAGCACTGCTTATGAGGAAATAAGAAATAAAAGGTGTGGCAATTCTGGAGTTATAAAAAAAATTAACCACAGTCAGGATGTTTCTTCCCAGATATTACATTTATTTAAACTGCCTTCAGACCTCAGCTGTATTAAAAAACAAAAACTCGATTAAAGTGATTTGACATAACTTTGCCACACTTAAAGAATGGTACACTGGATCTGACCACACTGGCTCTGCGGTAGCTAAGACAACCAAAAAAACTGAAACAAACAAATAACCTAATAAATGGACAGATGTCAGTGTCTTCTCAGATATTCTTGAGTTTTGTTCAGATTGTGGCATGATGTGTTGCTTTTTGAAGATCTGTTAACCTGCCTCACTTTGTCAGACAGGTTCTATATAACTGATTTCTTGATTCAGCAGGTCTGGTAGAAATCAGGCCTGGGCGTGGCGTATGAACTGATCTCAAGCAATCCAAAAGCTTTTACATTGGGCCAGGTAGGTTTGGACAGCGTTTTTCCCCCCAATAAATGAAATAATTTCTTTAAAAAACTGCATTTTGTGTTTACTCAGGTTAAATGCTAATATTTGTTTGATAAACTGAAACCTTTAAGTGTGACAAATATGCAGAAAGCTAAGAAATCAGGAAGGACACAGTATTCACCCAATGAGAAGTAAGTACATCAAAAAAATGATTCTTTCATTGCACGCTCCATTCTATTTATTCTGCTGTCCACTTTTTAGAGGCAGAAATTTCTCTGTCTGAAGAAATCTGCCAAATTAGAGCACATTAATACATCATTACTAGGCAGGTTAGATTAAAACATGATATTGTTTATCATGTCAGTCTTACTATAGTAAGATACTTCAGTGGTTTTACAGTGGTGTGAAAAAGTGTTTGCCCCCTTCCTCATTTCCTGTTTTTTTGCATGTTTGTCACACTTAAGTGTTTCGGAACATCAAACCAATTTAA